>JAMKCH010039163.1:0-14018 GCA_023653785.1 Ophioderma brevispina
GTCAAAATAATTCATACACATTTGTTGATTAAAGTTATGAACTTAAAAGTTGGCCACAAATTACCTGGATATCTTTATCCTTATATCAATGTTCCTATCCATCCTATCTTGTTTTTGGGGTAGGTTCTTTTGTATGTTTAAAAATATATCTCTGTTCTTCCAATGGCCTAGAATATAATTTGAGAGCAATTGAAGACATTTCGTATCTTTGAATGTGCCAGTGCCGCTTTAACCTCGTCTCCAAAGAAAGAAACGTTTTTACATAATGGGCATTTCACCTAGACCCTACTAAATACGAGTCTAACCTAAGCAATAATTTCATCAATCAGCTCTATCCAACAATTTTTAAAAACCCATTATAGATAGAACCAACAAGAATTAAAATGCTAATATTCACAACAATTAGCTTGTCATTTACTTGACAACATTTAAACCAATGAATGTAACAAAAACAATAAATTCGGGTGTCATTATCACAGATATTTACGGATCATTTCCCCCACTTTACTATCACAAATTGCAATCTTCGCCGTTCCGATTCTTCGTCATCATAAATAAAAAACGTCAACTAAAACCCGCCAATATCCAAGGCTTCAAAAATGGCATATCACTTGTGAATTGGGACTTTGTACAGCAGGAAACTGACCCGTCGATATAGCGTCTAACTTTAACACTAAATTATTGATTATACTGAAGTCACTCATTGCCCAATGAAAGAAATTAAATTTACTACCCCATAAAATTCCTTTAAAAGTAATTGGCACGTTCAATCATGAATGAACATGATTTTTATTTTATTTTAAATTTATATTGACATTTATTGATATAGGATTTTTAATTAATCATTTTTTGGTACTCAGAAATTGGTAGATTCTATTCTGCCTAGTTATTTTGAAAATTTGGAAAGAATTGAGAGGGTGGCTTTTAAGTATAGAATGTTGAAAACAAGGCCTCTTTATAATAATGAGAGGCTAATTTGCATAAATTGGCTGTCGTTTTGTGTCAATCGGTTTTTCTTTTGTGTGCAAACTTTTAAAGAAGGGCCTGATTAAGTTCTAAGTTTACCTCAAGTCTGTTTATAATTAATAAAATAAGCACATAGAATATCAAATAAGTATAAATACGGACAATTTCTATAATTTTAGCCATATTGTCTTCATTTTTATAGTTATATATTTGCCTAACCCTTTTGGTGTATTTGAAGTACCTGGTAAAATCACATCCCGGCTTTGACTACTATCCAAGTGTAAAACAACAGGTCTTTTACTCTCCCAAGTCAACGTGATTTTATCAGATGAAAAAGGTGTTTAGAGACTCATATCTGCAATTAAAAGGTGGTAATTTGCATATTTATAGCAATTTTGGTCTACATTTTGTTTTTATCACACAATTGTTATTCAAAAGGTTTTTTTGTTTGTTTTTTGGTTTTTGTTGTTTTTTTTTTTTTTTTTTTTTTTGCTTTCTTTCTTTGCTTTGCTCCTGTATTGAATTTAAACATGCTCCCATATCTTCCTCAAATTCAGGCTACAATGTTATTGTTTATTTATGTCTTTTCACATCATCTAAACATAAGAGAACAAAATACATACATACGGCAATGTTTAAAATAGATAACAATAGGTTTAAATAACTAGCAAAATAGCGCTGCATGACAAATATGGCATAATATACGTTGAGGCTACGAGGCTACGGAGGCCATACATGCACGGTACGTTGTGCACTGCACTGTTTGTGGGAGTTCCCGGGCAAGTTACGCTTCTCACAGGGACTGTGCAAGTGTAGCTGAAGCACTGCGTATGCCGCTGGCACTTTGCACTTTCAGCGTCATCTCTGGTTCCACCGGTGCCCCCAACCGATTTCTTTCTACGTCGCGGTGTATCGCTAACACAGCAAAATATGATATTCTTACATCACAGCAATACCATGAATATTTCCCGATTCCGATGGAATATGGATTGTATGATTGTAATGATTTTTCAATGAAATCCAAATTAATGCTTGTTCTTAAAATATCAACCACAATTTTTCACACAGGGGTGTGTAGCTTTGCAATGACTACGGCGGTGTTTAATCACGAGTTCTCAGAATTTTAAGTTCTAGAAATGCCATGCAAAACCCCTGTGTGTGTGTGTCTGCCCCACGTAAATCTATAGGAACATGTAAAAATTACTTCCGGGGTAAAAGCGAATACCAATGCAACGTTCGGCGGCTGGGCGCCGACGTGCGAAAAACACATGGGTTACTAGTGGAATCATCCAATCAATTAAAACTTAAGATAAACTCTACAAGGCCCATCTGACCAAACCGACAACTGAAAGTAACTAAAGTACACTAAGTTTAGAAATCAACTTAATTTACTCCTACGAGTCTATAAACATATATTTCATCTGAAATTAAAATACTCATAAAAACAATAGAAAAATGTGGCAAGTTTTAAATAAACCTTCTTGGTAGGAATAAACGAAAAATTACCGGATTTCTTCAACGATCAACACGGAATAGAATTCGGATACTATGCTATTGCTAATAGTTTTAATGAATTCTCACAATTTGACCCCTCACTATCTGCTAATACCTGCTCCGGGTGATACTTTGTGCAGCCTTGAAATTTGCAACCACAATAAAACCATGTTGCTTTTTCCCACTTCAATTGAGGAAATTAAATCAATCACGAGAGACCTTAAAGAAATATGTCAAGATTTTTGTCAAGCCAGTTTTGACTTACATTCATAAAATATATGTACATACATCACGAATTCACGAAAAATAATACAATTTGATGTAAAATTAACAAAATAGAGGCATTTTAATTTTTGCTTTTTTGACATACGAAGAAAACGGGCTGATTTTTTCGCCACGGCTTCATTATCAAAACGCCCAATTTTGCTCTCCTCGTGACGTCAATGTGTTGACCAAAACATCGTGTTGACTCGATTGTTAGTTCTGACACTGTAATATTGATTGGATTAATGAAAGTAATATAACATTAGAAAAATAAAGTTACAGACTGACATATTTTTTTCCATTTCGTTGTGTTTTAATTATTATTAAGTGGTCAACACATATCCACATGCTCCACATATTGGCATCAATGACATTTACTCTAGATAACTGAAATCTTGAAACAAACTCCCCCTCCACTGTAGTTATATCCTTGATCTAGTAAAACATTCGTACCATAAATATAAAATACTACCTCAGAAACTTCATAAATATGGTATTCGAGGTCTTGCAAACCACTGTATCGCGGACTATCTTTCATACAGAAAACAGTTTGTAATATATAATCAAAACTCATCTACCCTTACTGAAATAACTGATGGAGTACCCCAAGGATCTATCTTAGGTCCACTTTTGTTCCTCCTTTATATTAATGATCTCCCCCTTTGGTCCAAAAATCTTCACTTCATAATTTTTGCCGACTATACCAATATTCTTTTTTCTCATGAAAATGTTTGGAATCAAAATTAAACGAAGAACTCATTGGAATCTCTAATTGGTTCAAATTAAACAAACTGTCACTCAATATTAAGAAAACAAATTATATGATCTTTAAAAACAAACACAACAGTCAACCTAATACAAAACTTGAATATTAAAATTGATAATAATGAGATAACCCAAGTTCACACCACGATTTTTTTAGGAATTTTGATAGATAACGATTTATCTTGGAAATCCCACACAATTCATGTGTCAAATATTATCGCTAAATACAATGGAATTATTCGCAAAGTTCGTCCTTTCTTACCCCAGGAATCGCTCCACACACTATAATACATTTGTTCTCCCCTATCTCAGATTGTGCAATCATTTGGGCAGATAAAAACAACTCTAATCTTGATTCAATTTTCCGACTGCAAAAAAGGCTTATCAGAAGTACTTTAAAATTCCATGACATATATAACTCATCACTAAGCATCATTTATGTACCAATATCACCATAAAATGTTACCGCCAGACTTATTAGTACCATAACTTTTTCAAACATTCAAACATCACCGTTCAAGGCTGACTCAGCAGAGATTTCCCGATGAGGGCGCACTAATTTTTCAAACAAATCGAGTTTTTTTTTTTTTTACATTATATACATAATGCTTGTCCATATATTAGTCACTGTGTGAAATAACTAAGCTCAAATCGAAGTCCTTCATTTAGAAAATCACAACTTTGTCTTAAATTTCAGGATCCGGAAATGTTGTTATACACGGCATCCTATGGCACTGTTATACTGTACATAAATGCTTACTGCATAAAAACGAAATATCCGATCCATCTCTAACTTTGGGATTAAGCATTTTAGGTGACTAGCTTTTGATCTAGATGACTATTTTTAATTACTAAACACAAACAATCATATTTCAAATCTCTGAGTCCAGCCTTTAAGTCAAAACAAAATGATACACCCATATTATATACCAAATTAAAGCTAATGCTCTCCTGATCGTATATACAAATTTTCAGCTGTTTCGGTCAACATTTGGAGGAGTTATGAGGTCAAAACTACAATGCGCCCAACGCATCCCTTATTAGCAGAAAAATCGATTTCTTTTGGTCCATACGTTGGCAACACGGAAAATGACGTCATTAGTGTTTCACCAGCCGAAAGAAATCCCCGCACAGCGATAGTCTATATACAATATAGAGCGATTGCCCTTTCTACATAGAAATTATGATCAAGTTTACAGCAAAGCAGAATAATATTTTTGTCAAAAAACAATTCCTGTATATTTATTTCAAATCAGTAGGGTCAATTTTGCGTAAAAGTTGAAAGGCAGAAAATAACAATGACGCGCCGATTCATTTCACACTGTAAGTACACGAATATTGTTTTGTAATTGCTATAGTAGTAGTAGTAATAGTACGTTTAATTGACGTTGGCGATATTGAGGATAAAATACGGGGCAAGTGGCAGGATCAATCGTCTGGAGTGAAGATTTGAATGAAATCGTACATTCTAACAGAAAACCATGACATAAGAACAATATTGGAAGAATATTTGTATTATTTCGATCCAGTATTTGAAAGCTTTTGAAGTCAGTATTCCCGATCCCCTATCGAAGCAAGCGCCATATTTGGCCGAGTGCTTGGTAATTCACAGCACTTACACACGGCCCATTATGCATCAAATCAGACCGAATCTCGTGCAAGCAAAATAATAACATGTCAAAAGATGAATCTAGAATCAGTAGAAAACATGATCTTAGTCCAAGAAAATAGGAATTAATGAACTGATTTAGTGTTAATGTTCAGATAAAATACCGTTGATACGATCGTGATGCATGGACTCGATTCTCACACTTTGTAGCCCGTCGGGGTGATTTGTTTTGCTTTGTGCACGTGTGAATAAACTAAGCATCCCAATCCTAAATTAAAAGCTCCTAAAATTAACATTTCGGTACTCTATATTAATTTAATATAATAGTAAAATATTTCAATTTCCTAAGCGTTCTTCGTAGTTTTTATCTACCGGTGCTTGAGCAACGTCCACCTCCATACTTTGAGCTTCCCGTGGCATTGGCTCAAACATGTACGGGGCTTTACCCGGCAAAATAAGATGTTGCGCCGCGCCGGAGGGATGTTATCGCCGGCCAAGGGAAGCTCATCATCACCGCCTGCTACTTCCACCATAAATTCTCCTTCATCGCTCTCATCAGTTAAATCCATTGAATCACAGCTCCGCGCAGGCCATTTCAAACTCAGATAAATTTGAATCTTCTTCTATAAATATGCTGAACCATTTGATAAAAATAGAGTGGAAATTGAGACTTGCAATTGCCGGCAACCTCTGTGTTTCACGCGTGGCAGCGGGCATCACCTGTCAGCTGTCATCCATGAACCTTTAATGACCTCACGCCATCGCCCGAATCGCCGATTTTACTCGGAGCCTCAGGCTCACTCGCTGTGGAAAGGCCTGGGATTTTTCACTATTTTTCACTTCTGGAGTAGATTGAAACATAAATTCAATATTGTAATTCTGGAAATATTTCTCTATCATCATCATCTAAAACTCTTAAAACCTCCATTTGGTTCGTTTTTTATATGTTTGTTTTAGCCCCAATTAATTTTTTTTGTCCGTCTTTTTTAGTATTGAAATTTTTGTCGATCATTAATAATTTGGTAAACAATAACGTTACCTTTTCAGGGTGCTATAATTCACACGCCTTGTGTTCTTATGGTAAATCATCATCTCAATGATCTTATGTCTTATGTCATATAAATATATTTTGTATGCATTGTTGTTGAGTTTTGGAAATAAATCTGAATCGAATCTGAACATTCTCGCATTTCGCAATACGCACAGTGGGCCAGAATGAGGTAAAAGGTGCCAAAACTCATAACTCTCTTTTCAAGCCTTACATCTCATCATAGGAACATCTTATAGAACAGGAAGCAGAAGATCATAGGGGGGCCTTATTTAAGGAGTTCGTTTACCCCCCCCCCCCCCCACCCCCACTAAAAGAAAAAGGTTTAACCACCCTTAGGTAGTTAGTATGGACCCTCGACTCAATGCTAGGTAGGTAGTACTCTCAAAATTGGTGGTATCACTTTCTCAATAGGGGGCCAATTCAGTTTACAATGGGGTCAATTTTTCTTAAAATACTCCCAATCATATTGACAGGTATGCCATATTGTCCCGTCTAGTCATAAGGATTCCAAAAATGTATAGTTTGTACCACCTACGACCACTGGTTAGGAATATAGGGTAAAAATGACAAAAAGGGGTATGCTCTATGATACCCAAATCACCAACGTCAGTTCATGTCAATGTATGTACAAGTACAGCCCAGTGAATGTGTCCTTGGTAGCTGTGAGCTTAGTAACCACATAGGTGTATTCCCTAGTTTTCAGAAGACACCGAGGTCAATTAACAACCTATGTTACAATGTAAATTTTATTATTTGCGAAGGAGGACAGGGATTGTGGTTTGCGTCCTGAGCCAAACCTCAATCATGAAGTGATACTTTTTTAAACAGATAATAGGGGGAAAGCAATGTGCATTTTATTTCATTTTCAAGAAAATGTGCCAGTTTTATATGCAGGGAAACAGAGGTTATATGATTTTAATTAATTAGGATGAATTGACATTTACACCTACACCTAATGTAGACTACCGACCGAATTTGTTATAATTTGGTTTATTGACTCTACGCACCACAAGTCTAATGTTGGAGTGACCTCTTCGTTGACTGCGTCCACAACCCCTCCTTAACATTATTGAAGTGCCCAAGGGGGGGGGGTTCCATAGTACCCAACAATTTGATTTTTTGCGATTTCTCGGTTTAAGCAATCAAATTTTTTACAAGGAGTTTTTTGCTAATTGTCTGATTTAGAATTCGTTCTCTGATACAAAAAAATTTAAATCCGCCCACGGCTTCTAGAATTAATTGGTGGGTCCCGTGGAACCCCCACCCCCCCTTGGGCACTAACGTGAAGGGAAAAAAATCAAGATTTTACTAATTAACAAATTAAAGTAATTAATCTTGGGATTTATTTGCTTAGATATATACATTAGGAGGTATTAATAATAAGTAATAATACTTAAATCAAATAAACCTTTTATATGCCTGAATAGCATCATTTTAATTTTGTCATGCCGTGCTCTTACTGTGTAATTTATGGAAATAAGGCGATTTTGAAGTTTCTGAGAAAAATACAAGATGGTATACTTTTGGCTAGATTTTTGCACTTATTAATTTTAATTGGTCATTCTTGAGTAGATATAATGAATTATTTTGGTTCAAACCTTATATTGGAGTTGCGGAGGATGGAAATGTGCGAACCACTTTTTTTCGACAAGAGTGACATTTCAATTGGGCCATAGGTCATAGGTCAAAGGTCGATTTTCGTTTTTAATTGTGGGTGGGTGGTTCTTACGTGACCCTCATTTATTTGTGTTCGAGTCATGAATCAACTCCCACGGAAAGTGGTTATCTTGTTTGGGTCCCTAGAACCCCCCCCCCCCCTTGTGGCACCTAACGGAAGTTTTTTTGGGGCACTTAAAGGCCGACTCAGGATTTCCTGAGGACAGCGCCCTCAATTTTGCCAAAAAAAATGTGTTTTTTAGCATGTACATAATGTTTGGCCATATACTACATCACAGTGTGAAATTGCTAATCTTAATTCGAATTCCTTCATAGAGAAATCACAACTTTGTTATAAAATTCCGAAACTGGAATTTTTGTATACACCAGTATCCTATGGGACGTAATACTACACATAATGTTTACTGACATCAAAAGAAAAATCCGATTCATCTCAAATTTCGGAATTGTGCAGTTAGGTTACAAGCTTTAGTTCTAGTTGACTATTTTTCATATTAACAAAAAACTATATTTCGAATCTCTGAGTCAGACTTTAAGTGTTAAGTGCAGTGCTGTATGGCACGCTCCACTTATCAAAATTAATGGCCGCGTTTCATTCGCATGATATATCGAGTTTTTCCCCGCTATTTATCGTCGAGTTTACCGCGCTGCCTATCCAGTTTGACCTCTAGGTGTCCGCTTTTCAACTAAATCATGTCAGAATAAATCATGTCCAAATAAATCAGAGCCATTTTTAAAAAAACTAGGACATGATTATTTTTCAACATGTGCAAACTGGACATGATTTTTTTCTCAACACATGAGCAAACTCACATGACTTATTTCTCAACATGAGGCAAACTCGACATGACTTTTTTTTTCTCACAACATGAGCAAACCTAAATGATTTCCTTTCTCAACAAGAGACCACACGCCGACATGATTTTTTTTTACACATACACCAAAAAATCATGTCGAGTTTTCCATCATTTTGAGATTTTGAAACTGACATGAATTTATTTCAACTCACCATATAGAGAGCAAAACTCGATGTAGAAGGGCAAACTGGACATATAGCGCTGTCAACGCGACATATTGTCACGGAACAGGGTTTTAAATTTAAGATTAAAAGAATAACTTGTGACGAAGTTAATCAATTCCCTAGTCGTGGGAGCGTAGACCGATCAAATAATTCCCAAAAGCTAACGACTTGACTAACACACCAAATATTTAATCTATAATACCAAATATAATTTTATACATTTATATCTGTGAACGATTTCTTTTCTTGCTTTACTTGCAAAATCCATGGCGTAGTTTGATTTTTCCATGCAATACTGGTTTGTTTTTTAAAATTCCATGCGAAGACAAATTTGCACAAACACAAAACAAACGCATGTTGCACGATTTTTTTTAAGTAAAACCCATGGCCAAAAATTACGAGGTCCCATCTTGACTGCAAAAGCATACTAAAACTGAAGCACAAATTACTTAACCTACTGCGGAAACGATAACCACCTCCTTACTACCTAGCTTAAAAATGTAGACCCTTGAACTGAATTTGAAAGTTCAGCAAAACGCATTCATCTCAAATCAATGCGAAATGAGCGTGTTTAAATATTGAAAATACACAACCGACAAACTCCAGCCCCTCATAACGTAAATTTAGCACAATATTAACATAATCAGGCGGTGCTATATTTACAAACGGAAAAGCCAGCCAACAAGGAAACGTAAATTTAAAAACAATAATTTCTTTCTTTTTCTCTTTTTTTATTTTTCTTTTTTTTCTTTTTCCCTTCCCTCCGTTTTTCTTTTCTTATTTTCGTAGACTAAGGTGAGGAGCGCGAAAGCATGGAGACAGATCATTGGAGGTGCCCGGTGTGTTGTGTGGGTAGCCTATTGTTATTTATTTTTTTTCCGTGGGGGGTAGGGAAGTGGGCGGGGTATTTAAGAGACCGGGGTATGATGTTAAGGAGAGAGGCAGAGGGTGAGGGGAGGGCAGGCCAATCAGCACCACGGTCCCCCCTTCGTTTGAGCCATAACTAGAATTCACAAAATACAGTGAAATCCCAATCCTTATCAAAATCACAAACAGCCGATAAATAAATATCCAAAATAATTTGAACACAAAATGCATAGCCCGATTTGGTAGCAACAAGATACAATGGGTTGCCTCACCTCACTACAAACACCTAAGGCAATGGCTTGCATTCAAATAAACTAAAACGTGTCTTTCCCTAATTAAAAAAAAAATAACACAGAACACAGCGAGGTTTCGGCGAGTCTACACTTCACTCGCTTCGACTCCGCCTCTGCCTCAATATAAAAGACGTATACCATAACTGATTAAAGCACCAAAATGCGCATCAAAATAGAAATTGGGCGCACTGCAGGCCAACCGGGATAGTGAGAACAAACAACACATTTTAAAACTCTACAAACAAACCACAATAGTCCGACGGGCTGTAACCTGCATATACGCAATGCCAGGTAAAGGCTGTCTTTGTGATGCTGCATGCTTAGCTGACAGACTTAAAGCGGAGCATAATGCTACAAATTAGAACCAGTAATTTGGAATTAAAAGCACAACAAGTCATAAACTTCTTAAAAGGGGACCTCCCGAAGCATATAGCTCCATTTTTAAGGTGGTGCACTAAAGAAGATAGGCAAAGGTTTGTAACCAACAAATTAACGGAATTAACGGAAAGTGAGAGAATTATGAACTAAACATTTAAATGGCCTAAATACGACTTTCAACTGCAAAGTATGCATTCCACAAAGCCAATCTCAAAGCCAACCAGTCCTCGACTATCTGGCTTCTACAATTTCAAATCGCTCACATAAAATTCAATACAGAACTTTCAAAACAAATTAACACTCTCACATGATTCTTCAAACTTCACAATGTCACTTCCCACACCAAAACGCAGAACAACTAGCTCTGAACTTTAAATATTTCAACTCACCAAGGGTTACTAAAAATTACACTACCTGCATTAATTAAATCCGCCATAACCTACATTAAAGTCACTTAACCCCAACTTCTATGCTAAATAATTTAGTGCCAAACTGAACCAAGAAGTGATTCCACACAACAAAATGGTTCCGTTCAAATTTGAAATCAATGCCAACACTCACTACTTACATTCATCACCTTACATTCCCTCACCTTACTTCACGTCTTGCACACTCAGAAAAAAAATGCCAACTGGTCTTGGTCTCACATCCAACAAGTACAGCCATCCCTTTCAACATCAAGCACACACTCCCAAAAACTCCAACACTACATACACCACCCAACAGAACAAAAGACATGCCACCAAGCCACGGACACTCAAGAATACAGCCAGAAAGCAAGTGAACAAAGACCATCAACAAAGCACGTGGTCACTAAAAGACATGTGCCAGAGACAGGTGGACATAGCAAGTGAAGAGAACACAAAAGAACATGACTACTAACATAAAAGAAAAGATGCAAAAAGCTGGAACTTCAACAGACAGCAGCAATCAAATTAACTAATAGAGAAGTGACCAGTATAGATCTACAAATCCAAAATAAAGTATACACAATTGAAAATCCCATTTGGACAACGACCAAATTTAACCATTGGCGAGTTTTGAGGTTCGTCTCATATATGTAAAAAAAAATAAGATCCAACCGCTGCCACCAAAAAATATGTCAGGAACAGGGTTTTAATTAAAGATTAAAAGAATAAGCTTGTGTACGAAGTTTAATCTAATTTCCGCTGTCTTGGTTGCGTGTAAACCGGACAGATAAATTCCAAAATCTAAAGCGACTTGGAAGCTAACCACAAGAATAATTGTAAATCTATATTACCAAATATCATTGTGTTATACAGTTTAATTCGTGTGAATCGATTCTTTTTCTTTCCTGTAACTTGCAAAAGCCATGGGCCGTGAAGTTTGAGTTTTTCCATTGCATATAATTGTGTGTTGTTGTTTAAAAATTCACATGCGAAGAACAATTATTCATCGAAACACCTAAACTAAGAAGACCAACTTGTTGGCACGGATTTTTTGTTTAGTTAAAACCATGGGCCAAAAATTACGAGGTTCCCATCTGGCTGCAAAAGTCATACTAAACTAAGCTACAAATTACTTAACCAACTGACGGAAAACTGCATCCTAGCTCCTTACTACCTAGCCTCTAAACAATTGTAGACACCTGAACTGAATTTTTGAAAGTGTCAGCAAAACGCATTCAATCTCAAATCAATGCGAAATTGATGTGTTTTTATTTCACAACCCCAACTACGCACGCCCCTCAATAACGTAAAATTTAGCAAAAATATCACAGACTCAGGCGGGGCTATACTTTACAAACGGAAGCCCACCACCCAACTGAAATTTCAATAAGCAATTATTACAAAGCAAACTGAGTTGAGCATAACTAAATTCACAAAATACAGTGAAATCCAATCCTTATCAATCACAAACAGCCTATAAATAAATAGCCAATAATTGAAACGCAAATCGATATCCGCGAATTTGGGTAAGCAAACAATACAAATGGTTTGCCTCACCTCACGACAAACCTAAGGCATGGCTTTGCAGTTCAGCAATCAACTCAAAACGGGGTCTTTCCCTAATAAAAAAAAATAACCAGAAACACAAGCGAGGTTTCGGCGAGTCTACACTTCACTCGCTTCGACTCGCCGGTCTGCCTCAATTATAAAAGGACGCTAACACCATAACTGATTAAAGCACCAAAATGCGCATCAAATAGAAATTGGGCGCACTGCAGGCCAACCGGGATAGGTGAGACAAACAACACATTTTAAAACTCTTAACAAACAAACCCCAAAGTCCGAGGGACGTTTAACCTGTCATTACAATGGACCAGGTAAGGATGTATTTTGTGATGCTGCATGCTTACTTGCCAGACCCTTAAAGCAGGAGCTAAATGCTACAAATTAGAACCAGTCATTTGGAATTAAAAGCACAACAATTGCATAAACGCTTAAAGGGGACCTCCCGAAGCATATAGCTCCATTTTTAAGGTGGTGCACTAAAGAACTATAGGCAATGTTTGTACCAACCCAATTACGGAATTAACGGAAAGTGAGAGAAAGGATGAACCTAAAATTTAAATGCCTAAATACGACTTTGAACTGCCAGTGTGCAGGCACACAAGCTCAACCAAGCCAAGCCAGTTCCTCGTCCTAGTCTTGCTTCTAAGCACTTTTTCAAATCGCTCACATAAAATTCAATACAGAACATTTCAAAACAAATTACACTCTCACATATTCTTCAAACTGCAAAATTTCACTTCCACAACAAAACGCAGAAGCAAACTAGCTCACTTGACTTTAAATATTTCAACTCACCGATGGTCTCTAAAAATTACACTACCTGATTAATTAAATCCTAATCCCCGCCATAACCTACATTAAAGTCACTTAACCCTAACTTCTAATCTAAATTAATTGTATGCAACTGCAACCAAGAGGGATTCCACACAACAAAATGGTCGCTCAAATTTGAAATCAATGCCAACACTCACTACTTACATTCATCACCTTACACCCCTCACCTTACATTCAAACTCTTGCACACTCAGAAAAACAAATGCCAACTGGTCTTGCTCTCACATCCAACTCGTACATCCATCCCTTTCAACATTCAAGCCACACTCCCCCAAAAACTCCACACACATTACACCACCCAACCAGACAAAGACTGCCAACAAAATCACACTGGTCACTCAAGAAATAGCCAGAAACAAGTGACACAGACCATAACAAAAGCCAGTGGTCACTAAAAGAACTGCCAGAAGACGGTGGACATAGCAGAGTGGTAGAACACAAAAGAACATGACGACTAACATAAAGAAAAGAATGCCAAAAAGCTGGAAATTCAACGACAGCAGCAATCAAATTAACTATCGAGAAGTGACCATTGACATTACAAATAAGTATACACAATTGAAATCCCATTTTGTGACATATAAGCGCTGCAGCACTCGAACATATGCGAGGAAAACTCGCCTATGTCATACGTCCCGCCACACATTGGTTAACATCTTTGTACCTTACGTGCAATTATTTTTGTTTGTAACTAAGAGGTTCGCTATGCCAAAAATTCATTATATTTCAATATTAGTTTATTTCATTGTCTGCTATAGTCCATTGTATTTTATTTCCCCAACTTTATACAATGTCTCATTACACATGCTTACTGGTATATTCC
>JAMKCH010039164.1:0-58209 GCA_023653785.1 Ophioderma brevispina
TTTTGACCTTTGTTTATAACACACACATGTAACACACACCTACCAACATGACATCCAGAGAGACGGGCACCGCACAGGCAACAGACATGACACCATACAACACACCCCGCATGCACTCACGCATAGCACGCACACCACACCCACATACACACAGGAAAGTTAGGTGGATCAGAATATAGACAGTTTAATTTTAAAATGAGAAAGAAATGATTTTTACTGGGGTAGATGATATTAGATACTATCGGACTGACCAATTGTTATACTGTTAATACATTGTTTCAAATGTTAAAGGGCAATTTCATGATCCAAAGCCTCGTCCCCCCAACTTACTAAAAAATGTTGAGTATTTTTATTCATCTGAACCATTTAGCCTTAGTAATCCATGTGGGCCCATATCTACCTGGCAAATTCGGTCGCATCGTAAGAATTCACATTTTGTATTTTTCTGCCCATTAACTGACAGATAACATCACAGTAGCCTATGGAACTGTGGGAAACAACAACTGGCTAATAACACCACAACTGCAAGATCGGATCACTCAATTTTGAGAATAAGTTTTTCTCAGGATAGCTAGTGATCATGAATAAAACAGAAGGTGCTGAATCACGAAATCACCTTTACTTACTTATTTTTGACCTTTGTTTACAACACACATACGTGACCCACACCTACAAACTGACATCCAGAGAGACGGGCACGCAGGCATACAGCATGACACACATACACAGACACACACACACACATGCACCGCACTCACACACACACCACGCAAACACCACACACAAACACACACACAGAAAGGTTAGTGGATCAAGGAAATTCCAGATTTATAAATTAGAGAAAGAACTGATTTTAATGGGGGTAAAAGGAAGGATTATACTATCTGACTGACCAGAATAATTTTAATTGAGGCACTCACTTAGTGCCAAATTCGATTTCCAAAGTGCATGCACTGGCTTATCATGGAAAAAACACAAATTTTACATTCTGAGAAATATAAACCATTTTCAAATTTTCATGTGCAGAAATGTTACATTATTATAGTCCATTGTAAAACTATGTACTAGAGCTTACTATCATCATCTGACCAGAAAGGTGTTGAGCCTGGAAATACCAACAGACACTATGGAATTGTCCTTTGCAGGATAGTGACCCTAATTAGTGTAAACAAATATCAATTGGCAAGCCACTGATTGACAACCACTAGGTAATAAGCATCAAGGCTACAGTGACATGTGGACAAGTGGAGGCTTGCCATAGGCTTACTGTGATTGACTTTTTGCTATTCCCAACTAACTTTCATGGCCATTTACAAAGCCACATCCAAAAAGGAGCTGTATGACACTCACGAACCAAATTCAAGCAATTTGTTTGTTTAGACCCTAAACTTGGCTTCACAACCCGTATTGTCGCCAACGAAAACGCTGCATTATTTCCCACGTCATCCAAACACACATGCGAAATTTCCAAGACCATACGATAAAGATAAACACGCAATTAACGAAACCATTGGCTTCAAAAAACCCAGTACTAGACCCACCGACGTAATTCGATGGGTCTAACATTGACATAATTGAAGGACCGTACTGAATCACGTCCACGAGTTTGAAAACAATTTGGATGTTTACCATTCTGTAAAAACAGTAAAAACAGGAAGAGTCCAGGGAGGGTGACCTACGTATTACTAGACGACACTCTACCAACTAGCTATCAGGCCAGGATTGGTAGAGGAGTGATGGATATCATCTATTGGTGTTGGGTCCAAAAGGTGTCCTTCGCTTTCCGAGCAGATGGCATGATATAGTTTTAACATTTTTACTAAGTAAGTTTTAATTTCCAGTGCACGTAAGTGTTGAATAAAACCCCCAATGTGCAAATGTGCCACTTGGCCTGACTCTTACCATTGAACTAACAAGCCTGGGTTGGTAGAGACATAGATTCTATAGGCGTTTGGTCCGAAAGGTCCTATATCGGGAATCCTCAGTCCCTGTAATGTGCTGTAGCACCCTCTCTGGCAACTTAACATCCTCGCAACTTTGATGGCTTAATGGTCCGTGGTGTGTAATGCTTTGCAGTCAACCAAATATAGTCAGAATTGTTGATGTTACTGTTGGGCGTTCACATTGTAGTTGCACAAGCAATCATTTATATTGTACATTTCCCGCTTACTATGACAACATACTTCGACCCATGCTTGCACAAGTGTCATTTCCACAAATGGGTTTGCTTCACTGCCTCTGTATTCATCCTTGATATACACTTTGGCAAGTGGACAAATTTGGAGGCATCTTTGACAAAGATTATAGTCCAGGCACAGACCATGTGGACCTTATGTTTTCAAACTGTTCTAGACCCAGTTTTCCTGCCGAATCAAGTCCGGTGGATGCCAGATGGAAAACCTTGAGCATTTTCGAAGAAATGCAAAAATCCAAGATGGCCACTAAAAGACTACAAACTCATCTGTTTAAAGACACTATCAGTGATTTATCCGAGAGAGTCAAAATCTCTTGATTTGGGAGGAATAGCTTAAAGTGAAGCATAAGTCTGTAGAATTCTCATAAGTTACTTTTTCCAACTGACAAAATTGTAGAAAGAAAACTGCAATGTTCAAAGATAGGAATCTCCATTTGTTCGATTTTGTCCTTATTAGGTGCTTCTGGTCTATCATTTTGCAGGGTATGTTAGGATACCTGTACTTGTTACAAATATGCAAAAATCTGATTTTTGATTTAGCAAATCACTGATATTGCCTTTATTTGCTCAAAAAGTTGCTAATTTTTTTTTTTTTGCGTGCCATTAAAAATGTCTAAAACACCTATTGGTGACCAATAAAATGGGACAAATTAACCACCCAACTAAGAAATTAAATATGGTCGCCAATACAACATAGCACCTGATATTTATCTACCTTCTGACTGTAGAATGGAAGCTTGTATGTACTTATGCTTTAGCAATTCAGGGGCGGCGCCAGGGGGGTGGCGGCCGCCCCTGAGATTTGCAAAAATTAGGAAAAACGGGTTTTGCGCAAAAAGCTGGGGATTTACCCCAAATGAGTTCATTTTGTCCTGTTTTGCCCCCTTTCTATGTTTTGCCCCTCCTATGATTTGACCCTGGCGCCGCCCCGAGCAATTATGTTGATGTGGATTATACTTTCAATAATTGATTTGTGAAAATCACTAAACCATTCAAGAGGCTCCAAAATGGCCAAATTGTTACTTCCATATTAAGAGCTGTAAGGCCGGTCTATATCACACGATAATGTTTACGGAGGTTGTGGATTGAGTTACACGAGCCACAACGCACGGACATATGCATAAATCGCGGGGGGGGGGATAATACCCAATATTTTATGAGGGGTGGGGGGATGGTCAAGTACGATCATCCCCCAATTTTGATGCACGTTATGCGTTTTTGACCAAAAATAACCTCATTTTACCATAATAGTTAAAAATGTTAAATTTCCGACAGCATTTTGTTTATACCAATTACATTTACCGCTTTTAGCTTCTAAATGGCAAGATTTTTTGGTGCTTCGGCTGTGCACATGCTAGGAATAGATCTTCAGCGAACCCCGTTTCATTCATAAATTTTCATACAACCCAATCCCCCCAATTCAAAAAGATATTTACGCCATGACACAGAAATAGTTCATATTGTTTTAACAGACAGAAAATTGCAAAGTTTACAGAGATTTTATTTCAAAATATTTAGGAAATGTAATGTGGGTATGTGAACCTCTGTGAGAGACTACATGTTACACGAATTAATTTGAACCCGGTTGCAAGCGTTCTTTTGGTGGCTGCTGATCGGTGCGAAATTCAACATGTTATGTTTGGAACCAAATGGATCAATCCTAACAGTCAATTACAAAATTTGAGCAATAGCTAAATTGATTTTCTTCATTTGGAACGCTTAAGTTAACATGGGGTACGTTTTAATAAAAAATGTACTCCAAGTATTTGTTTTATTGTTTTCGGCGTAATGATGCCTTTAAATATGTCTGCTAACTGCACTAAGTCACATCAACTTGCACTAAAACAATGTGCCCTATCATAAATGACCTTGTGACCTCCAATCTGTAGCAACCTTATCCCTTCTGAATAATAATTTTATCCTTTGAGACAAAAAAATAATATCTCACAATACAAGAGTTCATACAGGGTTATATGCTATTGCATTTATTTGCCTGGCTATAAAAGTGGTCTACACACCCACATACATATCTGTCATTATCACCAGCTTTCACACGTTAACACTATACAAACGTCTTAAGGTAAAAAAAAAAAAAAAAAGGGAGAGATCACATCTACTGTTATTTTATCTACAAAATACAGATGGTTAAAATGGTTGTATAAATGATAAATTTACAGATTTAAGAGGTGGATTTGGGAGTGCTGTACAACCATTCACAGTGGGGGGTTTGGTGCTTAGTTGGTTTAGTTAAAAACAAATTTTAAAATGAGGAAATTAAATTTTAATGTTAATGACTGTTGTAAAGTATTAACTGGGTTAATTAACCTTACAATTGCTCCTAGTGCAAGACCAAAAATTGGATTAAACTTTGATATAGGTCAAATTTGCCAGCCAGATCCGGAACACCGACTTACTACCAGGCACTGACTCTAAAAGTAAAATTCCCTTCACATTAAATGTTCTAACAAAAAAGTGGCACAAATTATCTTGACAGCAAGAAAACTCTCAAAAGAACCGTGCATTAATTTTAATATTTATACGACTCAAAATTGAAATTTAGGGGCTTTTACAAAAAAGGTGCAGATGTACGAAAAGCAATGGGAAGCCATATAAGTAGAAAAACAATACATCTTTCAAAGATCATAAAACATCTGATTCCCCAAAGTCGGAAAATCAAGTCTAGCGCAATTGTTGAATTTTGAAAAAATCTTTCAATATAAACATTCAAGAAAAAATGGCTTAGTAATAATAACTAATAACATTAATACAATTGTGATAATAGGTCCATCCTAACCATATTCCTTAAAATCTTTGGGCTTTCTAAGCTTGAAACAAAAAATAATTTTATGTTCCACATGCTGTACAACTGGAAAATTAAAAGCTATGGGAAACCAATCTGGACACTACCTTTTGAGGCATTGATTAAAACCTCCATCACTTTAAAAAACATCCTCCTACCTTACATCAGAATGTTGTTGAGCGCCACCTACATTAACATGATTCTCATTTTGGGTTAGTTCCTAAAAATCTACCCTCATCTATGTCACATTGTTAAAAAATCAGTTCATAGTCTAGCAGTATTCAGTAATAATAATTACTACTTTTATACATATTAATAGAACATTGCAATTTAGACTCTTGATAAAGCCAATTCAGTGAGATTGTTAAATCATTCCCACATTGCATTTTATTACACCTCATGAATATTCATGACCATAATCATGCTATTTCATTGGCTGATTCCTATTACGCGAGCTATTTCCCTAGGGAAATAGATTGAACTGTTTCCCTACAACCTCGTCCCCAGAGTCACAGTGAGGTGTAATAAAACAAATACTACATGGTTTATGTCGGGAAATAGGGCACACTATTTTCCCTTGGTACTGGCTACGGGCCTATCACCCCTCACCCTTCGGGTTCGGGCTGATAGGCCCGTATCCAGTACCTCGGGAAAATAGTGTGCCCTATTTCCCTCTAACCATGTAGTATTTGTATAATATTGATATTAACCCCCTCAACCTGGGTAGATGCTGTTTTAAGATGGCTTCCCAAATCGCCGCAGGTCATCAGGAAGCCATCAAAAAAAAACCTGCACCTGGGCTTGTTTGTACTCATATGAAAGCATTTTTCATGTCGATTCTCAAAATGGTCAGAAATACTATATTTTGACATTTTTGACGAAAAAAGGAAATATTTTGATCCTCAAATGATTATAGTCACCGGCAGGGCCCGGATTACCCATTAAAGTGGTTGCCCCTCTCCCTCATTGTACCCTAATCCATACCTGCCAACATTGATAACCCAAAAATCAGAATGCATGTATCATGAACACCTCATCATGAAAGCCCTTTTGGGTGGCGTCTATTTCTGATCCACTTTTGGGCCTCTAGTGGAGTACACAGGGGACGAGTCTTCTGAAGTTAATGGGTTTTAGGGTTTTTGAAGCTGCAGGAAGAGGATAAGGAGGCCAAAAATATTTCATGACTTTTCTGGCAATTATTTCAGAAATCGGGATATTCCATTTTTTTTGCAATTTGGAAAGTTCAAAATAGGGATGATTCCTATAAACAGGGAAGGTTGGCAGGTATGCTAATCATCAGTATGTCAAATGCCCAAATTCCTCCCTACATACTCCCTGCCTTAACTACTAGTACTAATTATCACCGAGGAATAAAATGGTGTACAATGCAATATGGGAATGATTTAAATCCCCTGTACCTCCCACTCAATCTTTAACCCAGCATCATTTCATTAGTAATACATCACTCATTGAATACTCATTTTGTCTGAATACTATTTTCCAAGCACAGGCAAATCGCTGTAATCTGTTACCCCCTGAAAAAATCTCATTACCAATCATCCCTAATACATACTGTTCCTTATTCGGTCACGAGACATTTCAACACAGACCACGGTTCCTTAAGTTCCCAGTGTTAAATTGCTAGTCTACAGTGACGGCCACCTGTTGCCTGTACTCGGACGGCCATCCGTTGCCTGCTTGTGGCCGATGAACAGTGCCTAACTAGTGATTACAAAACATTGGATCAACTTTAACCATTTTACAAAGTAATCGCCAGTCATGACCAGGATAACTGTTGTCCGTGCTTCAAAGTCATCTCGTAATCCTCCGTTTACTTTGCAATCGCCATCCTCAAGCCACCATGACGACCATCGCCGAATAATTACATCGGTGATATTCAACGTTGGCTATTGGATCAGAATCGCACGATTCATACATTATTATCCACTTTAATGGCTAAACAGCCAGCTTGAAATCCATATTTTTAGATAAATGATAAATAGAATACAAAATCATTTTTAGCATACAAAAATTGCAAATCCAATTATTTTGGCAGACGTTTACAACTTAAAATGCAAGATCTGCACTTGGACCCTATCCAATAATAACAAGAAAAACCCTGCATGTTATAACATTCAGGTACTAAAAATCTGACACTGTTGGGGATTAAATAAAAACCCAAACTTGGTACTGTATTATTCCATATTTCTTTGGTACATAAATGCGTAAGCTACAACACATTTTTTTACAATGGCTTGCATTTTAAGTACTAAATATGGATAAACTTCATGATGCAATTTCTAAAATCACCTAAAATTGATGGCGTTGATTAAAGTACTTTGAGCTATATACAGTACCAAATATCTTTGCTGCAAGACCTTGAGTATGTTGCCCATACATGTAATTATGAGAATCACTTTTTTCAAACCCCATCTTAACAAAATGACAAATCTGCTTGTGTTGATGGGCAAGAATCATTTACTTGCACAAGGAAAGACCATCCCTCTCCCAAAATGTCCACCCTATTTTTGTTAATGGTACAGTTCAGATGTTTACAAATCTGTATCAAAGAAGGCTAGTCCACTGTTGTCTGCAGGTGGGAGGCCGTCCAGATTCAGGTCGGCTGTGGGCGGTCCCAGATCTGGCAGATTCGGGTCCATGCTGTAATTTGAAGGAGGCCCACCGCTCAGGTCCAGGTCTTGCATCATTGGTTCAATATTTGTTGGGTCTTGGTAGGAACCTGTTCCGGTAGAGAAAAGAACATACAATTTTATTAACTTAAGACTGAGACGAAAGTTAAACACACAAAAGGATTAGTAGCTATTTGCTGGTCCGAAACATCAAAAAATCATCAAAATTCATATTTTGGTATTTTCGTTACTGGCACGGATGTGCTAACATAACCTGCAAGTGGTTGGCTTGAAATCTCTGTATTAAAGACAAGATAGTACAAGACTAATTTTTTGCATGATCATGAAATGTCTTGAGGTTCTTGAACTTTTGGAACACTTTATCCCAAAGAACTGACATGTGTTTAGTACAGTACAGTACAGTACAGGTACATTGCCATGCATTATGGGATTGATTCAAAACACAATCTGTATTTCAATAGAAAACATAGGCTGAATTTCGTATTTGCTCCTATAGGAAATTAGAAATTTCACAATTTTTGTACCAAAGAAACAATTCACAGCTTAATCCTTTTCGAGTGGAAATTTTTTTATTGAAAGCTTTAGACCAGTGGAGAAATCAAATTTTCAAATTTTTTAGGGACACCTATTTTTTTAAATCTCTTGTTGCACCTTTAAGATATACCTCGCATTTTAAAGAAATACTTATGGGTTGGGCGAGAGCAAATAAACCACTGCTTACCATGCATACTTTGTTGTCGATAGTCTCCATGTGGTGGCCCTGCGCCAGCTCCGTGCGGTGGTCCACTATGGAGACTACTGGAACTGCTGTGGTGGGTGTAGGGCTGGTCTGGGGGCATCATGGGGTCGGGAGGCATGTCCATTGTTGGCTGCAACAAAATAGTATGGTTAATTAGCATCATTGTTGTACACTAATCAATTCTTATGATGCTCTATTCAGGCCCTACTGTTGCATCACTGCGAGGGGTGTGAGAGTTCTCTTCAGCTGATTTCCTTGTTTTCCGATAGTGTAGAACCGATCACATCGGAGAGTTCTGAATCGGCCCGATTTTAAGCTTTTCGGATCTGGATCGGAATCGGCAAAAAATTCCCTCCCCCCCGATCTCATGAACCGATCCCAAACATTAACTACAAAGCCTAAAAAAATGGCAAAAACTCATTCAAACTCACCTTATCTGCCAAATGCAAGACCTAAGACCACGTTTTTGATTTAATATACTCAATCTAGCATAATTTAGAACCAACTTGAGTCACCAGAAGACAAACATGCACATACTATGATAGCACAAATATGTATGCGTCGCGTGTGTTTTGGCATCACAAAGTTTAAGTTTACATGATTCACATTCGGCAGTATCAGGGAATTTCCCGTTAATTCTTGATGAGATGAAACCACGTTCCTGATTGGCTGAGGATTTTTTCATTTTATTAGAAAACATTTTTGCAGTTTGTTTTGGAATAAATTTTGGTACAAAACTTTTAATCACAGGTCATAAAAACATATCATAGTTTTAATCGTAAATTTATAAAAAGGGTAGTTATGTTTCATTGTTACTTTTATCCATTTTGGAGAAATAGTCTAGAATATTCTAGAAAACACACCTTTTCAACCCATCAGTCATTGGCGAACCCGGAAGTCAACTAAACAAAATATGGCTGCCCGGTCGACTGCAGTGACAATGTGATTGAGGGAGTATCTGACTCAAAAACCCGGGAAAATTTTTTTCCATTTTCTGTGTAAAACTGTTGCATTTTCAAGTAGATTGTTACTTTCTGTACTACATTATCAGTCAATAATGTAATTTGTGATCATTATAGCGTAATCATAACAAAGTTCCAGAGCAAATTTACGTCATGACAATGTAACAGATACCACTGTGCAATCACACGGGTCCTGACCATCACCATAGAATCGGTATCTGAATCGTAATCGGCCGATCAAACCTCAACATGATCGGAGTCGCCGTTCAGAAGCATGTGGATCGGTTCTACACTATTTTCCGATGAAAAAGTTAGTGCCAAATTTCAGCTTTTTGTATTTCATCCTATTTTTTTGGTATTTTAAACAACCGCAATTTTTGCAGTGTTTTTTTTTTGTCTGTGGCCTCACATAGCCCTCCCGCGGACTGCGAGAATCCTGCAAATATGCACTAATGATGTGGCATATACTTTCACCATGAATTTGAATTCCACACACCTCCATATCTAGTAGAGGCCCAATGCCCTTCACCTTGAAAAAATTCTAATAAAAGGACTTTTTGTAGATTCTTGTATGGCTATATGTGAATTTTATGAAAAAATTTGTCCGGCCTTCTGGAAAAAAAAAAAAAAAAAAAAAAAAAAAAAACAGAAAATGTTTAACACACACAGACACACTAGTCAAGGCAATGACCTTTATAAGGCATATCCTGGATCAATACTCCTCAACCATTTGGTCTAAAAGCACAATGCGGGTCTATACTAAGGTTTTTGGGGTTCCAACAAACACAATTAGCATATAGGCAAACGATAACGTGCACCCTTCCGTTGATTTTCAAAATAGCATAGCACAATCTGCATGAAATTGTACTTTAAACTTCATACCCCCGGATCATTTTAAGGGAGTTGGTTAAGTCCCCCTGGATTTTTTAAGTTACAAGCCCCTGATCCTTTTGATTTTGGTACAGGTGATTGGGTGTAAGTCTCCTCTTTCCATTGACCACCAAAACATTCTCAATAGTCCTCCATTGACATCATAGTAATGTCATGATAATAATCATGGGACCTTGATTTCTCATGGGGGCCCGAGAACACCTCACGCAGCAATACGCAAAATAAGCCATTTCTATTTTTGGAAGTTAAAAATCGGAATGTGTGATTGTGCTAGTTTTGGGGGTGATTATAAAGGAATTGAGGTTTGTAACATAAACAGAGGTACTTAAGTGCATAAACATATATTTTTTTGATAGAATGAAAAGAAAAATATAACCGGTTGGCAATCACCACCTTCCTCCGAAACTTTACTCCTGTCTCCACTACCAAGGTAGGGTGAGCGTACAGATGATTTTGGCGCTAAAGAGAGCAAATGATGGGCCCAAATTAGATGCAGGCCCCATTTCATGATTAGGCGCCACTTTTTGAATTTTGTCTTTTCCTTCCTAGCATGTCAAAATATGGGATCAGAGTATCATTATTGTGTTTTTTCCATCCTCCCTATTGCTCTACCTCCATAGCTTAAACAACTTGCTCCTGTCACAAGTTAGGTGTTGTGATATCATACCATCCTAAAAGACCATTTCTGTGGCAACTGGAAATTAAGGTATATTTGTCCGCTGCCATTCTCAACACCCACAATTTCTCTATTCCTCTACTTTATTTTTGGTGGAGAATAGTCCCACTTGGTTTAGATCAATTATATAGTCTTTCTGTATACGTTCTAATATGCACCCAAAATTCAGTGTGTGGATGTGACCATTGTCCGTTCACTTTACACACATTTTTAAAGTGTTCTAAACAAACATCAATTAATTTTCTTGTTAACAAAAATATTGTCAATTGATACTTTATGTCCTAGATTATTGGACTAAACATTGTTGTTATTGCTCCCATCTAATTTTTTGTTTACAGTCAATATGGATTCTGAGCCCTCATTGTCCGTTCACTTATTTGTCACATCCACCCCTATTTTAAGTGTATAATTTGGGGTGTAACAAGAATGAAATATTCCACATTGTAATATTATTTTGAAATACAATTGGAATCACTTTATATGGTACCCAGCACATTAAGATCGTACGATCTTTATGGGCTCGTCAAAATAATTTTAATTGTCCGTTCACTTTTGTCACATCCATCACACCCGTCACATCCAAAACAACTTTCTTTCACTACTCAAATATAAATTCATTAGTGTCCCTTTAGTTATTTTTGTTAGAGATATTTGGTGTCACTAAAAAGCACAGAGTTTATGTATCCTATTATCTCTTTAAATTAATGTCAGACCACTAAAAATGTGTCCGTTCACACCCTTTGTCACATTCATCAAAAAGGAGTTTTTGGATAAAAATGGGCCTATCTACTCATCAACTACTTGTTTGCTTGGCTTTTTCAATTGTATGGGTTTATTTTATGATGTCATTAAGGTTGCTTGATGTATTCAGAACATTTCCATTTAAATTTTTCATAAACCCTGTTTTTTTAGCCTTGCTCAGTCATGCATGGGCTTATGAACATAATTTGAAGCAAAGAGGCCAGAAAATCATTTTAAATTAAAAAATGTGATAAGTTTCCTTGTCAAAAATTCAGTTTGACTGATAAAACAATTCTTCGATTAAACAACTACTCATACTGCAATTGCCCGTTCACAAGAAAGAAATGTCACATCCACCCCTAAACTAGCCAATATACTACTGATCCCCAATAAAAGTGTTTTGAAATGTTTCTACTGTGCTGTAGGAACTCTTAAAATGTTAAATCTTTCAAGCATTCTTTGGTTGAAACACTTTTATTCACATCATTAGTTGTCCGTTCACGTGGTAATATGTCACATCCAACTTTTTACCAACATTGATATCAACTATATTTATATCCTGGCCAGCGGCATTATTTGTCCCTATTACCTACCATGAGCTTTAAACCATTGAATTATCAGAGCCATACGTTGATTATTTTCAGTGTGAGGTAAACTATTGTATAGTCAATTCCCATTTTTGGTCACAAATATCACCTTGAACTTGCCATATATCTGTAATAAACACCAACTTTTTCAAATTTGTCCTAGGGGAAGCCTGGGGCATACTTTCTGTTGCCCATGTCCCTCGTTATTAATATGGACAAGTCAATTACATTATTCATTTGTAATTTTGAATTCATTTTTCAATAAAAATACCCAAAATTAACAAGTAACTTGAATTTTATTTGAGAGGGGTGAAAATTAAGCTAGCCAGAGGTATTTTTATGAAACCTGTAGCCTTGGCAAGAAGAAAACGAGTAGTAAACAACTTTAAACACCTCACTTTGAAAAATTAACCCTCAGTGGACAAAAAGTGGCTGCCTAATTGTGAAACGGTCCTGCATCCATTAGTTCAATTTCTGTGTTTTAGCTGGCCGGATGTAAAACTTGTGGGCAGTTGGTTAAACACCCTACCCCTCCCCCAGACCCTCCAATGGTGGACTTTGCACAATTCCCATTCAGCCTACCTGTGCCCTATCAAACACATGACATGGATGTGTTAACACCCCTGACAATATGGATGCGTTTACGTTGGGGGGAGGGCCACCTTCTATCTCTTCGTGGAGGCATAAGGAATGGCGAAGGGCCGCTGACAGCCTCCGTGGCTCGTCACAACATAAACGTCACCCGAGTTGTTCGCCGTCTATCTGGCATTGCCGCACTGGCATCCCCGTGTTAGGGGGAAGGTAAAGTGGTCCCTGCGACAATATGACGTTGGTGACATATAACAAGGAAGGGTTTCATCAGTCCCAGCCTATTCCCGGAGATTCTATTCAGGTGATGCCTGAGATTGAGACTCGGGACGATCGGCCTCCCCTGTTTCGGGAGTGGACAATGTTTTGCGGACAGTCTCCAGGAGGGTCCCTAATCCAGACTCCAAAGTCAAAGGGCCGTCGATGGAGTTGGCAGCTCCCCTTTGCAGTTTGCATCATACAATCTTCTAGAGGTGGACCGTCCACCCTGGATCTGTCGCCTCGTCATGAATCGTCAGTTTGTTGCATATTACTCTTGGAACCCGGGTCCCCAGGCAGTCGAACTGGACGCCATGGCTGCGGACGGCTTTCAGGATGATAGCCTTGCTTGATCATAGCTTTTCCAGGTTGCCATTATCCAAAAAGTCCTCGATTGGTTCTGTCTTGAGAAACTGCCTGGTCCCGTCTGGTAGTCCGATTGTGGCCATGGCAGCTGTGATTTCCAAGCTGCTAGATCTGCTTGTAAGGGAACAAATCCAGCTTCCAAAGGAGGGGACCTGGTAAGAGTCCTACAGCCGACGCATTCGTCCCGGAGTGCACCATCCATGCTCAAACCTGTCTGGTGCATTTCTGCAGACTGTTTCACGGGTGGGACTTTTTTGAACACTCCCATGGCTCCTGATCAGGCAAATCCACTAGAGCATCATAGGATCTCGACTCCGCGGTTACCATGCATGTGGTGCCGATAGAGATTTGATCCATGCAATTTCTGTACCGTGTGTGAGACCAGCGTTGGCAATTTCCTCCTCAGGGGTAGGAAGTATTTCATGAGTGGGTTTACCTTAGTGTCCTGGCCACAGCCACAGGCGTACCGCCAAACGGCTTCGGTGATGCATGAACGGTTTCTGCGGTTTATTTCAGATCCCTCTTGTCCCAATCCTGGTGAAGGTGTGTTTACGGATGTCCTCGGTTGGTAGCCTTGTTCCGGAGTGAGATTTGCCGTTGGTCTTGCAATTCTTGCATCGAACAGTTTTGAACCAACCAAAGCTAGTCCTTCTGGAACTTTCTAGGGGCTGTGGCTTTGTGCCATGGGGGTTTTGGATAGACTGCCTTGGTCTACGGATGAGGCCCCCTCGCTTTCAGCGGCAAGGAGGTCTCTATCTCCACAAGCCTGCTTTTTTGCCAAGAATCATACGCTTCTTTTACCCCAAAACCAGTGTTACTGCCACAATCTCACCAGAAGTTTTGCAGACAGCTCGAAAATCTGCGGGCAAGGGACACAATGGAGCCATTTATATTTCCTCAGTCATCTGAAATGTACACAAAAACACCACGATTGGTTGACTGGCTTCTTGGTTTGGACATATGAGGTTCGAGCTCCGCTTTCCTCATGGGCGTTCTATAAAGAGGCCTCCATCCCAAGACTTTTGGTCGGTTGGAGTGTCTGCGTCTACCTTCCAACACGTCTATTTGATGCTGTGTTAGTCAAGCGGAGAGGGGTGTCGCTGTCTAATCTCTCTTGCGGAGCGACCTAGTAGCACCTTGAACCAGGAGCATTAGGCGACTTTGGGTGGGGCGTTGACAGTGGTTGCGTTGGCGTTGGCTACCTTATGCGACCTTCTTCGCCACCGGTTAAGCCATGCAGTGTATTCTGTTCAAAAGTAAGGTTGTGGAATGTAGCTAGCAATAGTGGCAGTGTATATTTCCCTCTCTGGAGTAAGAAGGCGATACACCTGAGTATGATACCTACCTTCCACGACCTTATGGCTCTCATGCAATTTGTTATTCTCCACCTATACAGAAGTAGTCGGAAGGTTGTTTTGTGAGGAGAACGTTTTGCGGAGGGCGAATCACAGCACCGCTTGATGTGGTCCGTGAGGACAGTATAATTGGTGCGTGCCATGTCCCCATACTCTTTCAGTGGATGAGCCCGGCCCATACAAGTAACCTATTGGGTACACCTGGGGGGGGGGTTGCAAAAGATGCACTGTACCGGGGGTTTCTAACACTATGACGTACATAAAATGTATGTACTATTTCCACTGAATTAAAGCCATTTTTTAGTATTTGACCCCTGTAGAAGCTAAATTTACCTTTGACCTATATACGGTTTTTTCGGCTCATAACTCCGTAGGGGTAATTCGGAGATAGCACACAACTATACCATTTTTTAATCCTTGTGATCATACGAACCATTTGGTATGCAATTCAACAACATTGAACCACTTTTGAAATTTTGACCCCTTTAATAATCTCTTGCGAGCCCCTAGCTCGGCTTAAGCTACCCTACAGAATGACCATCATACATTTTTCGTGCAGTCTAGTATGAGGTAGCCCTGGTAAATGCCTCTTTGCCCCCCCAGGTGATACCGGCCAACAAGCCTGGCTCACCCACTATTTCGGGTTGGCTCATTTTAACAGTGGTTACAATGGGGGTTTTTAATGTGCAAATGAATATTTGTGCAAAAAAAGGTCCACTAGTACGCACCTATTGAAACGCACCCAGGACTGCATCATTCGGAGGATCTGTCCAATGAACAATAATCACTGATTTGACAATCCAATATTGTAGCTGTTTTCCATTATTATATAGATTATATCAATGTTTTTTGTTTAATATTTGTACAGACTTGAAATGGGCTTAATTTACGTTGAGAAACGTGTAAAATTTTGTATTAAAATTGCTTTCTATGCTGAAAAGCAATATGCTGCATTTGTAAGCCCATAATTGTTTGGTTTGTTATTGACCTCCCAAAAACATGGGTATAGACACCCACTTTTTTGCTTCTTGGTCAATTGGCTGAGCAGTTATGACCCATCAATGCCTTATAAGGTCATTGACCGTTGACCTGAATATCTGACCAACGCACAACTAGAAGGCCGACAAATTTTTTCCAGATTTATTCATATATAGGCCTACCAGACTATACAACCATCCTTTATTCGAATTTTTTTCAAGGTTACATAGAACAAGTGTCACATTAAGCCTCTACTATCGCACCAAATTGTGATGATGCAAGACAAATACGCTTTGTATCTCTCCAGAATTCCACTGGCATATTTTAACTCCATACCATGGCAACCCTGGTCAATACAATTAACAAGCTAGCAGATTTGCATTCCTCGGCCAGAATGTCACATGGCATACTTCAAATTCTCAAATCACCATGGCAAACTCATAATCACTATTCGTACCTATTTTGATATGCAATCTACACCCCTATCGTGTGTCTCAATTCCATGTAAGTAGCTCCAGTCATATCAAATGACTAGTTTTCCCCTTTTGCAATTCCAAAGTGATATTCACTGATAATTGATGTTTTTCTTAAAGGTCCATGGCCCCGATGCCTACTGTCTGTTCAATTAACTTAGAGTCTTGTTTTTATTAATTATTAAAAAATACGGCAACGTTTTCGAAATTAATCACGAAAAGAAATTTGTTTGATATCCTTGGACCTAAGACTTGTTTTTACTGCATAGGAATGGTACATTTTAACTTCAAAATCTATTGAAATCTGGGTATTTTACCCTCGTGTCAAAATGAGCGAATAAAAGTTTGGTACCATTAGTATTACGTTTTTGTGGAGTTCCATTTACTCCTCTTTGTAAGTAGTAAAAAAGTTGTCATCGGGGGGATATTATTCCGATCATATTGTCCCTACTGGTATGAATAATAATAACCACTTTGCTCAACAGGATCAAATCCTAACATTTTGTTTGCAATACAATCGAGATGATATGCAAGGTGTCACACTGCATTAACTTGAATGGACTAAATTACAACCGGCAGCTGTATTATTCTTTCTTTTGTCCGAAAACCAATTGAAATAAAACAGACAGGGCCTCTATTAAAAGTATCGGTATATCAACAACTATGCATTTATCAAACACTGAAATCAAAGTAAGGTCCACGAACAATACTATTGTTCATATGAACTGCTTTGTGAAAAGCGCCCCTAATTCATGATGGATCTGTTTCATTCAAGTCAAAAGAAAAGTCAACTTCCCTGGACCCAGTTTTGTTGTCCGTTTGTCAATGAAAATCATTGTAAATTGAATAAAAATCCAAAGAAGAAATCTGTTTTCAGTGGAAACCCAATGATCTTGGTTGTCCATGAATGAGTAACACTTTTTCTTTTGTGATTTTTTTCGAAAGCGTGATTTTTTAAAATAATTAATAAAACTGGACATCTAAGTTAATTGAACAGACTAGTAATAGCCTCGTCCCCAGAAGCCCCAGATTTTCCAGAAGTGGTCCACATTTTGGTATTAGAAGGGAAAGCTACTATTTTTCTCATTTACCCTGTGAGATCTTGGACCAAGGGATGTTTGGTTTGGAAGTTGATGAAGCGAAAATGTACCCCATTTTGGTCGACCAATATTACTTTAGCCCAGTACGCTATGGGATTACAAAATCACATTTTTAGCGCCACATCAAATGGATTGAAAATCTTGTGCGAACGTTCAGATTTGGGTTTTAGAGTGAAGGCCAATCTTTAAGATGAAAACTGCATATCCTTAACATCGGCCTACCCCTTTAATGTAGCTCAGTATTAATGGATAATTTACCTCCAAGAATACCTTAACAATACATCTCCCCAGGGCATGGTATCCCCCTCGAGAGCGAGTTTGATTAACTCACCGAGATTCTCTCTTCTTGTAATCCTGGGGGTTTGTCCTCCAGACATGCGGAACAACACTGCTGCAGCATAGGTAGCTGTAACAAACAATCGGAGACTAATTTTAATATTCAACAAGTAATACAAAATAATAAAAGTAAAAAAAATAAAAAAAATAAACACTTTTGTTGATTAAAGTTACGAGAAACCAAAATTTGGCCGACAAATTACTGAATTCATTAGCCTCTTATTAGTCTCATATCTGCTTTGTGCGATTTATTTTTTTGTGATCAAAGTAATGTATTCTTCCAAGGTCCTGGACTATAATTTGGTTGAAAGCAAATTGGAGTAAGTTCATATGTTGGGGGTGTTGAAATTTCCGTGCCGCTCGAAAACTGGCAGTATTTTCCTGGGGGTTACCTTTGGGCAAAAAGAAAAAACTTTTTCTCACATATGTGAAAATTTCCACATAGCGGCTTATTGTAGCCTTGTCATCAAAGATTTTCTTTAACCTGATGATTTACGTTAACATACTCAATCAAACATTAGATTATTGATTATAGTGTATTTTTTGCAAACGCATGACTACTCGATTTTTGGAATTAACAATCTCTTTTTTTATGTTACCTGGCTAACTTTCTGTAAATAAATTTATGGGTTGAGTGTCAGGCTACCACTCACCCCTAACTGACTAAATTAAGAGAGTACTAAGGATACATGTGGTTGGACCCACTTTTTTCTTCCCTTTTTAAAAGGCCCCTTTAATATATCTTTTAAACTATCAGGTTTTTTAATTATCATATCTTATCCAGGGAAAATATAATATACTATCACCACATTTTTTGAAGACGCATTAAATACCACAAGGCATCTCTATGCGCCTTACAAAAGCGGGAATACACAAGGCCCAGCAAATTAAACACCATGAACGCCTTAAAATACCATACCGGGTTCAACATGAATACCAATTTTAAAACCCTATATAACGATGCCTTATAGCTCAATAAAATATAGAAAGTAACGATGCACATGAACATTGAAAAAAAACCCTATAATTATTAAAATCCTATTAGCTACAATAAAATTACTGAAGTAACACACAGCAAGAACAAATCAGTGACTAGCAAAATACTCAGAAAACAGGCAAGTCTTGAGGCGACATTTAAACTGAGGTTAACAGGTTGGAAGCAGAACGAATGGTCTGTGGAAGTGCATTCCAAAGTTTTGGGGCAGCAAAAACCGGAAAAAGGACTTTGGCCATAACGCATTATGTTCTGGGCATCAAGAGGAGGATTGAGCAAATTAGAACCAGAGAAACGTAAATTACGAGCCGGGGTGGTATTTTTGTGAGAGCTCCTGATAAATAAACAGGAGCAAGGCCCTTTAATCTTTTATATGTGATAAGAAAGCACTTGACATCTAGATAGCTTGCAATAAGGACGCCATGTAGCTCAATAACATAGACTCCAACTTTGTTCCATTTCTCAAAGTCAGTTCCTAGCATCCAGAATTTTGTATACGCTGAAGTTGTATTGATTTTGGTCATTGGGGTAACGCATAGAGAAGACAGTTGCAGTAGTCCAAGTTTGATGTGACTAGTGCCATGAATGAGACGGTTTCATGTCTTGAGATCAAGGTATTTACGTATTTGACCTATTTTATAGCATGCCCAAGGAAGCCGTGGGCGGCAGACATTACTAACATGAACTGTTCATAGATAGACTTATCTCCAATACAACACCAAGATTTGAGCATCAGATTTTAATGCAATTGGAGACGATCCGATTTGACATTCTGTATGGGAGTAGAAGGAATAGCGTGAGGAGAAAAACATGAACCTCCGTCTTGCCTGTCATTAAATTTTAACTTATTAGACCCTGACCATGCCTTGATGTCATCACACACAATTCACAAGCGTTTGCATGGCCCTATTCTTATCAGAAGATGGAAAATAATATGAGTTTGTGTGTCATCTGCATACATGGACCATTTCATCATGCTTTGCAATAATGTCCTGCATAGGCGCACTATACATTATAAACACGAGAGGGCCAATAATTGACCCCTGAGGGACACCCAAATGTAAAGGATGCTATCGGAGAGGTTCCATTTATGTTACCCGCTTGTACAACGACCTACAAATCAAAGAGGTGAACCACGCAAAAAATAACCTTTGTTTGATGTGTTCTTTGTTCGCTTAACTTAATGAGCAAATTGCCAAAAATGGTTTTGGCTGCTTTCCTCAGGAATCACAGACCACTATACTTAAGTCCCCAGCCTGAGTACTGATCGCCTATGTTTAAGCACAACGTGCATCATCCAATTAAGGCATCAGTCGTCAGACAAAACCATGCCAAAACCGCTACCACACAAATCTGTTCAATACTAGCCCCATTGCGATACTAATAGTATTTCAATCTACATTGGGATCAATCGGTGTACTTACCAACTGCCTCATTGCGAGAGTTCAGTGATTTACTGTGAGTGGTTGCGTTTGCCAACCACCATCCTGTTCTATGACCTCTGCCCCTTCCTTGTCATGAGCCGCTCAACACACGCCAGCTGCCACCCGTTTGATTTTGTCCACGGTTGGAGTACAGAACGTGGGAAACTGTTATCCATAAAGAAACTTGGATTATGTCTTTACGTACATAAGGCTATTTGCAAAACAACTTAGTAGAAATTAAGTTACTTCCCTTCTGTTAATGTTTAGGTAAGAAAACTAAGTTGGAGAGTAATTTGTTTTTTCCATTTAGTAACCTCAAATTGTGCATGACCTGATCAATTATGGCCAAATTTAAATGTCGAAATTATATGGCAACATTGAGAGTGTGATCTCGTATTCGTATAGAGGGGAGGTTGACTTGCAAAAAAACAATCACCAAAGAAAACAATTCTCGTGCGTAATCATGATGGCCCCCCCAACTGTGCTTTTAATCAATTGAAGAAAAATATGCAAAGTAGCGTATTGTATTCATAACATGTTCCAAAAGTAACCAGAAATGATCTCATGTTACTATCACTGTTGCCACATTGAAGTTCACGACTAATCGGTTTAGTATGTGGAGTGGATTAATGAATTAGACATCCATGCAGGCAGGGTTCACTATGACCTAGTAAATCTCATTCCTTGCAACAGTCAGTAAGTTTCATGCAACAAATGTATTTAGAAATACACCACTTGTTTTTTGGTTATGATACATTATTCCCAGATCACAAGGTCGAGTTCATATCAATGCATGTATAGGTTCAACCCATTGAACGGTGTCCTTGATGGATGGTTTAACTCAGTGTTTTCATGATCACACAGGCTTCCACAACCTGGGGAGGCCGCAAAAACTCCATTAGTTAGATTATCCTACCTGAATGAAGAGTGGGATACAGTTGAGTCCCCTGATGAGAGCTTGTGTGTGCTTCACGAGCCAGGATGTGCAGTGCCCCAGTGGTACCTTCAACTATTCTTCCATGCGTACGCCATCCCATTGCCATTACAACTTGCCATTGATGCTCGCTACAATAAGGCGAGAAAAAAGTACGTAGACATGAATAGTGTGGTTTAGAAGCAGTGCTACATAAGGCTCTAAGGTCACTTGATAGTCTTTTCAAATGAACTTTGGAAATGTTTGGAGCAAAATTTACAATGTACGCAAGCGTCCTTATACTCCTGCGTATATTCACAAGCGCTGCCAGTGATGCAACATTGACGCAAATGTGAAATACGCGGAAAGTTGCGTCCAACAGTTTTTTAGGGATGATGACCAGTTAGGACACTTATTGGGGCTATGTTTGGACAATTCGTTTTGAAAGGTTATAAGCATAATCGTCTTTGAGTGTAAGAAGGCGTAAGTGCAATAGCTGCTATGTTGTCAGAAAATTCAATCAAATATAACTATTATGCCAAGACTTTTTGGTCGTGGCTCATGGCAATGGATCTTCAGGGGACACAGTCATCTGAAGAACCATTTTCAAGAGCCACTGAAGTCACCGAACATATGGGCAGCACACAGATTGTATTACACGGCACGCTTTTGCACTTACGAGTCCAAAGGGATTTCAAAGGCAGAGACTCACAGCCAGTCACACCTGATTTCATCTATCCCATGTCAATGTTCTAACCATTGCCTCCTCCCATACACTAAATTTTAATATCCTAATTTAAAGGGATTAGCAGCGATTTGCTAATCCCAACATCAAAAAATCATCCAAATTCCATATTTTATATTTTTGTTGACTCGGCATAGATATGCGAACATAACCAACCAGCTATTGTTGGCTTGAAAGGCCACATATTAAAGACAAACAGTACTTTTTATATCCGATTCTGTAATTTCTATACGTCGACCAAATTTCGACTTGAGATCGATAAGCTTTGTTCCCCGGGTGAATATCTCAAGATTTTCAAAGTGATATTGTGGCACCATATCAAAACAGTTTTGACCTGAAACACAACATTATTGATCTTTGGGTATTTCGTGCTGGTGTAAACCAACAATCAGCTGTTTTATGCAGATTTTGAGACAACCGTAGGCTTTTGTCTATTTGCGGGAGACGGTATGCAAAATTTCCTTTTCCTCAAGTACTTCCATTTTTTTCACACTATTTGGGTGTTTTTGTTCCGATATTGAAGCAGGTTATATGGAATTGTACCCACTTATCCCTGTTTTATACGGTAAAAATCATACATCCACATTTTTTCGATTCCTCTCCTCGCATTAATCGCTGCTAATCCCTTTAATGGTAATTGTTTTTCTTTCAACATTCTTTTCTTACAATTAGGTCCATTTCAACAAACTAACATTTTGAGACAAAAAATCATAAAATTAAATTCTGCATGACTCCCCCTTTGAGTGTCTTGGTGTGCAGCATGAGCAGCTGAACCGTCTCTGGAGGCGACAATGTTCTACAAGTGGAGGCATGGTTTAGGCAGGGCAAAGTGCAAGAGTACGGATCAAACCTACAGTAGCCTGCAATGCAGGGAAAAGAAATGGTTAACATGGAACTAATGTATATTAATAATATGGGCGAGTCTGGTGTGCGAGGGTGCATGTCCCCACATCTGGTCACATCCGATTTGCTTATCCGAAACATTGAAAAAATAAAAAATCTTCTTATTTTGGTATTTTTTTGTACTGCATGTATGGCTAACATAACATGCAATTGATTCGCTTGAAATCGTGTATTAAAGGCAAGGTAGTATTTTTTATTATATTCTGTATTTTCTATATACTGCGTAATCAAAATTCCTACTTGAGATCCAAAAATCCCTTTTGCCTTTGTACTAATCCCAGATTTTTAGGCACGATATGTTACGTTTGACCTCAAACGCAAACATTTATCTGTGGTTTTGCTGTACTGGTGTAAACCACAATCATCTGTTTAGTGTGTATATTTGAGATGCCATTGCTGGTAGCCCATTTGCAGGAGATGGTACATGGCAAATTTCTTCAAATACTGCATTTTGCACTATTAGACATATTTATAATGGAATTTACACACTTATCCCTATTCTAAGTTTTAAATATGCCTTCCCACATGTTTTTGATTTTCTAGGCATTATTATTGCTAATCCCTTTAATCTTGGAGACTACGGTTGTATGTCCCTCAAATCTTGTAGATGGATGCAAACTTGCATTGCACAAGATCAAGTAGCTTTTGTTTTTATGGATGCGCACCAAGAGAGTCCTTCTGGGATCAGAAGGCTGAAAACAGAAATTTCGAATTGGCTATAAGGAGTGAGTGAGTATTAAAGTTTAACGACACATCCACATTGTGTTAAATCGTGTCATTACTTTGTCATTAAAATAAAATAAAAAACAATGCAATATTAAACTGCTTTCAATTCAATTAACAATTAACAATACAAAAGGATACACATCATACAGTGTGACCATAGCATCACTATCCATTATACAATATAAAACCACTAATTGCAAAGATTACACTTAGAAAACATGCATCAATAAAAAACATTCAAAAGATATACTGTAACTTTATAAAACTATAAATCATAGACTGCATACAAAGGTCATCATTCCCCTGTACCAAGCAAAAACTTCAACTTCAATACGATAATCGACAATCACCTCAGAAAATGCAACATGAGATCCCCTTGTACAGACCACATAGATTGTCTCATACAGTACAATTTATAAATGTCTCCAATACACTTGGGCATTATGCCCAACGATATATTTTAATTACATCACAATATACAGTTAGAAACCCTAATACCTGCTACTATTTACTATTACAAAAAAATAAATAGGTGGTCTTACATAGTACAAATGTATTGATAAATTGTTTGTTTGTTCATGTTTAATTGATTTAAGCTACATGTACGTAAACGAGTAATACAACAGAACGTCTTAATAATACAATTACACAGTCGAATCCATTAACACATTTATAATTAATCCTAAATTAAATACAACCCGTTTTTTCAAATACAATGATTGCCCCTTTTAGTTGCCTTTTATACCAACGCTGCAAGGAACACCTTGGGCCAATTCTTACCCCGAACCGCAGGGTGCCCCATTTAGGTCTCCTGTCGACATGCAGGGGACACAAACACATCGTGCCAATTCTAACCCCGAACCCGCAGGGGGTCGAATTGGCTATAAGGCCCCCCCAAAAAAACACCCCCCAAAAAAATTCTTGGAAAAGAGAAAGTGCAATAATTACACAATTGTTTCAACACTAAAAGATTTAAAATACTTCATTTGACTGCCGCTAAAATCACTGAGTAGGTGCAAAGTAACTATAGGGCAAAGTGGTGTTAGACACGGTTCACTTTTTGTGGAATCGAGGTTTTATTCATATCAGATCACTCAATCCCAACTTAAAATTTGGTTGTCAATTAAACGATCCAGAGTTTCTCCCATGGTAACACTTGATTCTGAATATAACTTGTTTATATATACTTAGTGTTAAGTATCAATAACATACAGTGAAATCATGGATTACATGAGGCTGCCCATTTATCTATCAAAAGTAGGTCACGCTGCAACATGGACATATGGTTGACTAGTTTGATGCCCTAGTGCACTAAGTGGTAGCATTAGGGGGTTTCAGGTTATTATGTTTCTTACCTCAGGCCAAAAGCTTGCAACCGTCAATTCCCCCCACAGCTTAGTGAATTTTTCCCACATCTAATTAAAATTCCTCCTTCATGAGCATTGGATAGTAATGTATCATGATTTTTCAATGGGCCGCTTGAATGCTTCAATTTTGATATATGTTTTACAAACATTTATCATTAAATGGAGCTACCTTTCCGACAATTTTTTTGTGTAGTTCAATTGAAAAATCTTAATTTCAATCTAAACATTAAATTTTCCGTCAGTTGCTTGCTTCCCAAAACTGTACATATTTTCTAGACATAGCTTGACATTTAATGGCATAAGCTTTTGCTGTCTGATGTGCATGCCTCAATGCACATTTAGAAGAAAAACTTAATTTACTAAAACATCAAATGTTTACTCTGAACCCAATGACCAATTCATACGGGATCCCTTGATCCATAAATTGCTCTGAAAATATGTTATTTTACACTTTTCCTCCCTCAGACTACCAGTAAATTGCCAGTGTGAGATTGTGGATTGTAAACATTTAGTACCGTTACGCAGGGCTGTACGCAGGATGTATTTTTGGGGGTGCAGGACTTCGAAACATTACTTTAAAGTGGACTTTTTGGTAGAAGTGGACCTAACTCCCCTAAAGTGTTCTTTTGGGACTTTTGAACATTTTTTTCACACCAAAAAAAAAGTGTACTTCTTTGTTTTTTTTCAAAAAACTAAAAAATTAAAAAAAAAAAAAAATTCAGCATAAAAATGCGTGGACCTTATTCCCCTTTTGTGGAATTTTGGTTGGGGAAATGCATAACCCTGCACACCCCCTGCATACGGCCTGCTTACAGGTGTCCATATTCTGAATTCTAATGAGCTTACCTTAATCAGCGGCCATCTTGATGGTGGGTGACGCAGCTTGACAGTTTTGGATACCATAGTGGAATCGCAGCACGAATTCTGTGCCATCTCCGCCTCTGGATGTCTGCTGGTCAATGTCGCAAAGCGCACACCGCCGGTTCTGTGATGTCCTCTCTGTCACCGCCTGCATGATGGTCGCACCAATTCCTGCTCGATTTCCACCCACACTGGCAGACCAGGATCTCTTGTTGCGGGCGTTGTTGCAGGTCAAGTTGGAGAGGATGCCGCAAGCACATGTCACCACGTTGATGTCGTTGGAGGACAGGAGCTGAACGAGCATCTGGAGAAGGCCTTCAGTGTCATCCTGATGGAAAGATGACATGTAAATGAAGGATACATGAGGGAAGCGTGATCTCCAAGGAAAGAATAAATAGTTCTATTTTAAAGGGAGTGGTCCCAACTGAAAGGTGCCTTGTTGAATTTTGGGCAGTTAATATCATGATATGGGTATCATCAGCTAAGTAGTGCATGCAAGATCAGAAGCTCTGGTTACATACACTTTCACAAAAACTAGAAGTTGGGCTCTGCATTTTGTGGCCATTTATGAAAAACTTGGCTGTGTTATCCCAGTTTTCAAAGCTTCATGGGGAATAACTATTAAAAATATAAGCACTTTTGGAAAATTATAACTATCGGCAATGCCTCTTAATCTACTATTTTAGTTTTCAAAATGGTCGATTCACTGTACATATGGTAATTTTGAGCAAGCCTGGAATAATTTTTTCACCTTGTGCAAAATTCTAAGGGACCAGAGAAATCCAAACAGCTGTCGCTAGCAGGGGAATTTTTTCTTGGATTATGCAATTGGTATACCCCATCAGGATACACCAAAATTAGGGTAGATGTCCCATGGATGCGAATGAGGTAGTGCCATTCATTCCGTCAAGCACTACTGCACAACGTCATATAGCGCATGACAGAATCAATTGTAATACCTCATTTGCATCAATGGGACTTCTATATGAAAACGTCTACCAAAATTAGAGCCTTTACAGTTTGCTTGATTTTCTAAAAATTGACTTTTTGGAAAAGAGAAAGCAACCTTAATTTCATGAGGTTCGTCCAAAATTGCATTCCATTTTTTTTGCCAGTTATATTAAGTTGGGGTCTGCATTGCTGGTAAGCCTCAGTTGATCCTTCACTAATACATTTTGCTAAGAAAGTTTTTGGTTGCTAAGCCAGTAGGTGGCTTAACAACTCCTTACCTTGTCAGAGATATTGTGTACAAATTATGCTCCTGAACCATAAAACCTAGTTCTGCTCTAAGTTGGGCTTCCAAGATAGAAATTGATTTTTAGTTCTTATGTTGGCCTCCCTTAAACTAAAGAATATTCCCAGTTCTATTTTACTGATATTTTCTATCTACAGTATAGATTAATTTCTGTTGATATTTAGTTTCAATACTCTTGTTTTCTATGGGGTTTGACTTATGCTCCTGGAGCATCAAGTCCTGCTCCATGAGCACAAAATGGCAATATCTCTGACATGTTAACTACTTCACCCGTCGAAATGTACTTACTGTACCCACCACTTTGGTTGCAGCATCTGACAAGTTCCTCAGAGTCCACAAGCAGTTCTGTACCAGTCTGTTGCTCTGGTGTCCCAGGTTCATTCCCATAGCTTGCATGCCTCCTGCCTCAACAATGGCGGGTTTGTTGCTGGGACAGACGGAGAGAACCTTCAGGACTCTGCTGGTGGTCCACAGTAGCTTCTCGTAGGTGTACGTTCTCATGATGCGTACCAATTCAGCTGGACCACCGCTGGCCAAGATGATTAGCTGTTAAGATGAGAAATTATTTTTCCATGATTTACAAAGTTTCAATAGTTTCATCAACTGCTGAAGTACTGATGAAATCTTGACAGGAGGAACAATTTATGAGAGCGAGAGCCAACAAAATCTAATGGGAGGACAATTACTGCAAGAGCATCTTGCTAGATAAAGTTGTCATGTTAACCCCTTCAATCCTGTTAGGTTCTGTATCTACAATTCTGGAAAATAGTGTGAACAGTTTTCTGATAGCTTCCCTTCCCACTCATGCAATGTAGAGAAATAGTAATGTGTATTCCAGTTTGCCAAAGTGTACTAACATTAATTCTGGGGAGGCAGTGGAGGGCATTGGGTACGTCTTGTTTACTTCCCCAAAGCAAATAATCTGATTCGTAGGTCATTCTAAATTCACAAATAGGTTGGGAACCTGTTAAATCCAGTGTTTAATAAACTATCTTTGACTGTAGGCTATAACACATAAGTCGGTCGCTTTTCAGTCAGGCTTCGAATTACCCAGGTGCACACATGCACAGGTGCATGTAGCTTTCTCTTTGTGCATGTAACTTTTGTATTCTGCATGCACGTGTGCATGTAAATTAAAACTTTGTGAATTCATCATAAACTATGCAATTTTAGCTTATTTCATAGAAAGTCATTGAATGTTGAAATGATAAAATTTGAGCCAACTGTCAATAGTCTAAACATACCAGAGTCTGATACGAATAAAGGTTAGCAGTAGCACCAATCCATGTTCACATTTGCCTGTGCACGTAACTTTTACATTGTGCATGTAAATTTTTGAAGTTACATGCACCGGTGCATGTAATTCTAAAATTGTAATTCGAAACCTGTTTTCAGTTGACTTCCCAATTGAAGTCAAGACTTCAATGCATATTTCATACCGAATACGACTGTGGTCATGAAAATTATTTTACCAATTTTCTTAATAAAAAAAATTATTTGATTTGATCAATTGTAGGAGGCATTGTGTCTTAACACACAATTTTAATGTTCAATGTGGCTTAATAAGACAAAACAGCCAGACTGTCCTGAACCGTAACCTATACTCCATTTCCCTACCTCTCTGCACTGACATCAGCGCGAGATTTGATGGTCACACCAGTACACCGTTTGTGCGCTGGCTTGAAGTGCCAGGGTTTTTACACACGCGAGCAAAGACGGCATATTTGACGTGTGTAAAAGCTGCATCAAGCTTATCACTGCACGAGGTGGAGAAATGGACTATAGAAAGGGGGAAACAAATCAAAACCTTTGGAAAGATGTAGTGACTGGGGAAGCCATCGTCCCCTGTCTTTTTTATGGTCAGGCCAACATATTTGATCAACTCTAGATCTTTAGAGCAAGAATATTTTATGCATCTGTACTATGGTATCGTACCTTACTCTCCTGGTTACCGTATGCCAAGATCTGTAAGCAATCCGTGCAAATGGCCAGGAACTTGACGTTATTACGTGCCAAAAGTGCCACCATTTTCTGCAGGCCACCGGCAAGCCGTACAGCCATCTTGGATCCCTCTTGGTGTAGAAGTAGGTTGTGTAGTGTGGTGATGGCATAGAAGAGTACTGATTCCACTGGGGAACTATGAGAAATAAAAAAAAATATTATGGTTAAGTCAATTTACAGGCTTTTCTCTAATTATCCCAATTTTACATTTCTAGCAGTTACATGTACGTAACAAGAGCCAACATTAGGCCCCCCCCAAAAAAATTGTTTGATTGTCCTCGTCCGACCGACCCTAATCTTGGAAATCGGGAAAAAGTTTTTTTTTCCTTTTACTGTGCAAAAGAATACCGACCCTAATTTTGAAAAATTCCTAAAAAGTGGTTTTTTTTTTCAATTTTAACTTTCAAAAATGTAAAAAAAAAATGTTTAAACAGTTTCTTAGCATGTTAGTTGGGTTTCATAATGTACAAAGATGCATTTTTTAGTAAGAATCAACTTGATTTTTAGTGTTTGATTAACTTATTAATACAAACAAACATGTTTCAATATAGTTTGATATTGACATTGAAAAAAAAAATAAATAAAGTTTTTCCGACCTACCGACCCAACTCAAAAAAGTCATCTATGGACAATCAATTTTTTTTTTTGGCCTTACAATAAATATCATCATCATGCAGAGAATGTTTTTGACCAATCCCATAATACACTGCTTTTGAAAATGGATATTTAAGAGGTCATGTGACCATATTCCCATTTGATGTTTTTTAGTTTAGAATTATCATTGTTGCGACTCAGTTTATTGCCAAGTCTACATTAAGTTTCTTTCTTGTAGAATTACAAACAGGGCCATTCCTTAAAGCAATCAGTTTACCATCTTTATTGCTCATACTGTACAAATATGCGACTCTCGCATGGAACACTTGCATGGTCCAGGAGTTTGACCTTCAATGACCAGGAGAGCTTGGGAATGCTAGGGATTTTCACCTAGCTCTTCAAAACTGACTGCAAAGGACATGTACAGGTATGGGACCAGGGCTTAACATCCCTTGCAAAAGGCTAGATGCTTTTATGGTTCATTTGTCCATATCTAAATGAACCATAAGGTGATCAGAATATTGAATTTAATCAAATTTAATTCAGATGTGCGCCTATACCGTGATTTAATTTGCATAATACATTGCGTGCGTTCGGCTTGCCTGAGAAATTCTGACAGCGATTATAATTCCTTTCACAACCATTACCTCAATAGCTTGACAAGAGCAGGGATACCACCACTCTTGAAGATAGACAGCAAGCCGGCTCTGTGATGTGACAAATTGTGCAATGCTCCCGCTGCGCATCTCGTCGTCTCCACGTCGTTGGTGTTGGACATGGCACGCACCAAAGCGGCCACCATCTGTGGTGCATTCATGATGGCATGTCTGCTAGCTTCCTTCTTTGAGAGTTGGTGCACCATCATGGCTGCTTGGCTTACGATTACCTGGGTGGGAAAAATTGAAATGGAGATATTGTTAATACTGACAACTTGTGAAATTCTGGATCTGAATCAATTTAACCTCCAGTAAAGCGGGTTCCTGCTTCATATTAGAGGATTCTGGTACCAAGAGTGAAGAGTGCAAATAACAGACCCAGGATGATCCCTACTCTTTGCGATGAGGTCTGCAACTTTTTACATGCTCAGGATTGATTCCACTGACACACAGGACCAATGGGTGGGAGTGAAGAGAAATTCCTTATTTACACTACATTAATGCTGTGTGACTATGCAATTTCCGACCTAGATTTGAGTATGACCAAGAAACTGGACTCGTGGGGCTCAAACCAGGGCCGCCTGCTTGTCTATCGTACAGCTTGCTAATGGTTCAGCGCCTTGGACCACTTCCCCCTCATACCTAAACTAGTGTTCAAAAAGTGCCGTTTTTCCAAAGGATTCTTATCTTTGCCATTTGTAGGGGATATTTCAGAACCATGTAACTTTTCCTTCAGGCAAGGCACAGATCATATGAAGAGTTTAGCATTACCATTAGGATACACCAGAACAGTCCGGATTTTTCAACATACTGCCTTTGAAACAGACTGATGTACATTTACAGGTATGACACTGTATAAGTGACTGACAACCTGTTTTCCCTCTTAAGGGCAAGATGTTTTCATGGTTTGGGCAATCTTCATATATCAATATTTTAATCTAATACAAATTATATCTAAACATTTCAATTCCAGTAGAGTTTTTTTAACTTCTATAAGTTCCAAAAACAAATTTGTTGAAACTTGAATTTGGAATTCACAGTAGCCTCACAGATTTGAATTAGAGACCCAATCACCAGAGGCAAGCATACTTAATTTTAAAACTAGACCATGCTCTCCTCTGAATCACTCATATTGATAAACTATTGCCAATAGCCTTTAAATTTTGTAATTTTTATTTAAATTTAAAGACTGCTTTGTTATGGTAACTATTTGTACAACAGTCAAAGAGGCAAGTATGAACTCAAAATAAGAAAATTTTGACAGTTTTCATAATGATGTTGGAAAGATGTTTTGTATTCATGCAATGCCCTTTGATGATGATACTGTAACGCCTGAGCCTACGGGCATCTCCCCCCTTTCTTCTTTAAATTATGAGCTTCATGGTCTTTCACTAAATGTGTATATAAATAACAATGTCACCTCTTTATGTATTGACGACTGTTGTCTTCGACTAGAGCCGGTGACGCTTTTGATTGCGTCCCCGACTGACGCCAAATTCTATGACCTGTTTTGCTATATCGTACCCGTTGCGCACTTTCAACTTAGCAATTTAGTCAGCGCTTTGGCTGTAGTCAATTAATTCCTAAAGATTTGCGCTAATTTATTGTGTAATCGCCCATAAATTGTTGTTCCCTCTGCTTCATTCCCAGCCCGTCCCTTCTCGTGGTACGCTATAAGCGACGGAGAAGCGACGGACTCGGATCATGAAGTAGATGGACGCATTCGCGTCCTATGCCTCCTGCCTCGTCCCCCTGGTTAAACATCGCCGTGGAGGGCGTAGCTCTGATATATAAATAGCCCCAGGCGACGCAGGACGGCATTCATTTAGTTTGGTTTTTGTTCTGGCAACACATATTTTGTTTATCGGGTATCTTTGTAGCGTCTGACACTGATCTTTTTATTTAGAGACAGACTCTTCATTTCAGCGGCAGTCTCTGTACGTTAGGTTCAATAATTTGGAATAAACAAGTTATACAGAGAAGTTTACACCTGGATTTATGAGTTTGTATTTTTGTGTTTGTCTTCCTGTTTGTGTAATTGTTTGTTTGCCTTGTTTTCCCGACTCTCGGACCACCCTCACGCTACCCCTGACCTGAACGGGTCAGGCGTTACAATACTATCAGTTGGGTCACCTTTAAACATCCTGCAAGTAGTGCACTTTGCAATGCAAATTCATATTCAAAGATGGTATCTACTGAATTGATATGACACATGATATACATAATTATGCTTGTGGGTAGGGAAGAGGACAATAGGATGTAGAATCGGTAAAACTACATACAATTTTAAGTACAGTAGGTAAAGTTGATTTTTCTTCCTCAATATTTCATTAACACAAGTTCTGATAACCCTAAAGAATCAAGGACAAAAAATAATCTGTATGACTCTTCCTTCCTAACACCATCTCTAAATGCTGCACAAAAACTAAATTTCATATCTATATTTTCCTCCACTGTGCTACAACCAATATATTACCCACGACATCACAGAGTTCATCGATCCAATATAAGCGTTTATCACCAACTTAATCATTGCGTTTGCACGGAATTCATCATTATGCATTCAGCGTTAAGGTGGCCATGTTTCTTCCCGATTTGAATCGCCATAAATTAGATTTACAAATTACTTTACGCTTGGATTGCACCTTCCATCTCATAACCAGCTTAAATGGCAATTTGGCCAGCATTTATTTTTTATCATGCATACTTATTTCATAAATATAGGTCGTTTCATCAGTATTTCTAGAAAGCAAAGTTTGAATTTTTTAATATTTCTTTAGTTAATTTCCAATCTGATTGGAGCAAACTGACAATTTACTACATGAATGTCAATGAACTTGCATTAAGATCAAATACGGTTTCCATCTCTGGTGGTTTCACTCATCAGCCAATACATGTATGCAGGTTTTGATGGAAAACTGATCTTAGTACTGCATGTGTACTTTTATGATTAATTCAACATGGCATACCACAAATGTGTACTATGTTAGCTATAACACAGAACCTAAACCAGCGTCATGCTCCCTAAGAAGACGTTCTTGTGAGAAAGTATTTTCATATTAATTTTTTTTACAAATCTCCCCTCCAATAATTTCTTACTACAATATGAAAATGTGACAATATTTTTGTGATAAAAAAAGTTGAGATTTTTACATCTGAATAGCTGGGCTAAGTATAGTATGTGTGCCCAATCAGGCGTGCAAATTCGATCGCCTCTGCAAGAAATTCACAATTATTCACAATTATGTTATTTTCTGTCAGTAAGCGGACAGGAATTACAGTACAGTAGTCTATGGGAGACTGTGGTACAAACATTTGCTCATAACACCAAAACGCAAGATCAGAATCAACTGAAATTTTGGGAATATTTTCTTCTCCAGGATATCTAGCAAAATATGAACAAAACAGAAAAGGCTAGAATCACAAAATACACCTTTAATACTTGTGTACTTTCATTTCTTGCTTTCCCCACTTCGAGGAGACATGGAAGAAACAAGTGGAGGAGGAGAGTAGGAGGGTTGGGTTGAGGATGGAGGATGCATTGAATTGGGTGAAATAGAAGGAAGGAGTAAAGGGCGGTTGCTGTGAATGCGAGGTGAATCCGGCCACCCCCGCTGACGGGGACAAAACCGGATTTAAAGCTTTGGTTTTACTACTACTTTTATTACCCACTTCCCTGTTCTCAATTTTCTTATTACTAACCTGATCTTCGTCATTGAGCAATTTTGTGAGTTCTGGAATGGCTCTTGTTGCAAGATCGGCATCATCCTGGGTAATTATCAGTCAGGTTGAACCACGGCATGCCTTCCGCCTCTGCAGGGCTCCGCTAACTCTGTACTCCTTGCGGTGGGTGGGGGAGGGTAACCTGTGTTTAGGGATCTGGGCCCCTTCCTCTAGTGTTTCTGGGAACATGGCTTCAACGCACCTCTCTGAGAACGGGTCTGATTTAACTGCTGGTTCATTTCTGTGAGTAAATCCGGAAGTTGTATTTTTACAGTGTCGTCATGGAAAACATTTTTTGCATTGGTTTGAGTGCATTTTTTGGTAAGGGTAGTATTTTTGGTGTTATGGATTATGATGGGTTAACGCTATTTACCATACTGGTATCTCAAATGGAGTTTGACTTTCAAAAGGTTTTTTAAACTTAGATTTAAAAACGGTTAATGTAAACTAGGATTAGTCCTCAATGAATGGACCTTTCCTCACATACTGTAAAGTTTCATGTAATAGGTTAGAAAATTTCTTCAGGGATGGGTCAGAATTGTTCATCCATGAGAGAATTTTCCCACCCATTTTTTTCATTTTTACACATTTTTAACAATCATTTTTATGTTTTTTTATCATTTATCACATTTTTAAAATCATTTTTATGTTTTTTTTAATATCATTAATTGAAGGGCGAACCATCGGTGTTAGACTGGTTTTAAAGTTAACTCCCATTAGAAACCAGCCATAGAGTAAGCTCTATGCATTATAGGTTATTGAATCTCCTGCCAAATGGAAATGCATGTTAGATCTCTAAATTATCTGAAACATCAAAGACTAATATTGGCTACTTTGGAGTTGCTAAAAGATACAATACAAAACCAGATTTGGAAATTTTTTATGCGGGCCAATCTTATTTCCTTCCCATTCCCAATTACCACACTTACCATCGACCTGTTCTTGTGTGTACTGCCTGTCCATATCCCTGATCCCAATCCTGGAACATAGCCCAAGCACCGCTCAATCATCCGTCTTCATGATGACTCTGCTGCTTACAGTCGGGCCGCTTTGTGTCGTCGCTCACTCTGGAATACCAGAGTCCCGATACCGTACCATGGTCTGCACTCCCTGGTGTTTCTGCATCGGCTTGTTTGGGCAGGTCGGCAGGGGGTGCCGTAGCCACCCTGTGGGCCTTTCTGGGCGTCTTGCTGGAGCTTGCATGTATATTGCTGTGAAAAAAACAACAAATTTCAAAATGTAAATCATTATTTCCATATTTCTGAAAATGAACCATTATGTTTCAAATATAATGAGGGTACTAGGAGCTGTACATCCCTAAAACTTGTTCTTTGATGGCTTGGCTTGTAAAAATTGAAATGTTTGTAAAGATGTAGAAAGATGACGACCGTCCCTCCCATAGCAAGTATGTCCTTGCATTACTTTCGTTCACAAATGAAATACATATATTTCATATTCAGCTTATTTTGGCAACTCAAATAAGCAACACTTAATGTGGCTGTAACAACTCATTGAGGTTTTGAGACAATATATATGTGGTGTGTGTGTGTGGGGGGGGGGGGGAAGTGGAATAGCAATTTAGAATAGTTATTTCGCACTGTGAAGTCTGCAATAGCTCATTCCGGTTCAATAATAAACCAAACATTTGTGGCGTGGAATCAAACTAATGTTACCAACCATAAAAAATACACCCGGGCTGAACAAATTACACTGGGTAAAAGGAAACTGAAGGCATACATTCTCGCTCCCTACCGAGGGTTGGAAATTTTCTGTTGAATTATGTAAGTGCAGCATTTCTGTCGATTGACACACATGAACAGTGCAATGTTTTGGTCAAACGACATGATCCGTTCTATTCTGGACTTGGGAAATCAATTATTACAACGAAATAAAAAACGTTTTTCATTTTACCATGACAAGCCTGATAGTGTAAAGACATATTTATCCTCTTCTCTTCACATGACCCAAATTTCATCACCACCAATTTCTGACATGTGCTCATTCCAAGCTGGACTTGTGATCATTCCGAACATGTGGTAAGTTCCATTCTGGACTTGTGGAATCATTCTTAAATAAACATTGTTTTTCTGTTAAAATTACAAGCCTTCATTTTTTCAAAAATTTCACATGACCCAATTTCATGCTGCTCTTGTGAAATTTAAGCACAGATACATACACATGAATCATGGAAATTAAAAGTTTTGCTTTACTTGCTCGAGTAATGGCAGGCCTGCATAGAAGCAAAAACATCAATTTTTAGCTACCCTGACGTAGAGTGCTACTTCAAAGACAGTCCGATTTCACTATTCGGCAAACACGGCCTGTTTACAGCAAAGTGCAGCGTGTCCATCTGCAGCGGTTTGAAATGATTATTTCCTCATGTTCATGCAGCATTCGGTTTGTTGCTCTCATCTCTGTTATCTCCTAATATAAGATGACTGATGCACAGATCAGAGTCCAATACCAATTAGCCTTCAGTCAAAATACGACCCGAATGAAGCATCTTGTTTTCAATGCACCCATCATAATGATAACCTTGCTAGTGCTGAGATGCAACAAATTGGACGTATAAGGTTTCAATGGACTTACAATGGGCTCTCTAAGGACAAAATGTGCAGCGCGTGACTGTTTTCCTCTTTCCCCTAACAATTAACAGTGGATCTTCTGTCAAATTATGCCCATTTTATTACAAATTTTATTTGTGCATAAACAGGACGCTAACATTTACTTCTGTACTGTAGGTGTACAGTTTATGTAGAGTTTTTTTTAACCAGTTTTTTGAGTATATCAATGTGGCGGGGATTTGTTTTTTTCTTGAAAATATGTTAGCGAAAGCGGGGGGTGGAGGAAGCATTTTGGAGCAAAGTCAGGAGAAATAATTTCAAATTATTTTTTTGGGGATAGTAACCATGGCCACTTTGGATATTCAAAATTGGTTATGAGCTGGACTGATCGAGAGCTTTATCTTTTTAAATCAACCTATGTCAATATCGGAAAAGACTTTCAAATTGGGATGGGGAATGTCCGACATCTTTTGCCCAATTTTTTAGGGGGTTATAGATAAAGCCCCAATGTGATAAAGCACTATTAACCTTTGTCCCCCTCCTAACCATTGTGTAACCCTTAATAACTCCACATTTCTTCTTGCCTACAAAAAGATAATTCACAAGGGTTGATAACACAAGTATGTCAGAATCTAGAAAACGTATGAGGTCTTCGCCCCATGTAGCATCCAGAGCGCAAGTACTTTGGCTTCAAGTAAGTAGTTGAAGGGTACCAAGGCAAAACAAACGCCAATTGCAGTGTCGCGAAAGTACAAGTTGAGTACCGTAACATGGTCTCACACCACCAATAAGAATACTCTTTGTGTTTGCCCTAAAATTATAACACTCACAAGATTGATGTCATACAAGAGCTATCACATACCCTTTTTTATGTAAATTATGCATCACACCTTAAGCTAGAGCAGGTGACATAATCAAAATTGAATAATCAACTTTCATACGTACATATTTAGAGTCAATTCCCAAAGACCAGGACTATCCATTCATTGAAGTAAATTTTCAAAATTCATCGCCCAATGGCGAAGAAAATTAAATTACAAAACTTGATTAACTCCTGGCAGCCAAAAATACGTTATTTTATTCAAAAGTAAACATCTTTGTGGCAGTTTGTAAGATGCCTTACAGTGGGTTCATGTTCGTTCGTCAACTAGTGGATGTAATTATACACTAAATTAACATGCGAGGACAGTTAATGTATGATTTCAAATTTAAGAAATTTTTTGTGAAATCTGTAGCAGCAGCACCTACCACAAAAACATCGCATGGCTGTCAGTGTGACCATAATTTATGTTGTGTGTGTGTTTGGGGGGCTCAAAAATACACGATGGCTAAGGGCATGTACAACCGAGGGCCTACTTTTTAGCAGAAATTTGGGGCTCAAATCCCCTGTGGCCCAAAAGTATTTGACTGGGGGGGGGTGGGGTAGAAATCACCTGTCTCATTAACCAAATTTTTTTTTGCTCATCCTGCATGCACTATAACTTTAAAGGAAACAACTGCATCAAGGAATTTGCGATAATTCTATTAATCTATCCCTTTTCAGCAATTTTTAAAAGTTTCACCTTTGAAATGCACAAAATATTTGGCTTACAAAATCATGTCAGCTAAATTAACATGCAAATCTATGCCTTGCAACTACCAAATATGCTATCAATTGTATGCCCTTTCATAATGCATTTTTACACCCAACCTCAAAATACAGCAAGTACACCATGCAAGAAAGATGGCAGTATACACAAGGTGTTGGTTAGTTTGGCACAGTTGTCAGTTGTGCAGGGCATCAAAATCAATAAAAAATTGTCTATGGAATACATATCTAGAAATTTAGCAGTTTTCGAAAATGAAAGCCAACCAAAGGGGATATGACGCATAGACCTTGGACCTTGGTATGTGACCGCAACAATCATCTGAAGGAACCTGTATTTTCACCTCCGACCCAAGTTCGTTGCATCGGACTTTCAACTTTTCAAAGACTACCAGAAAAACAAAAACTAACCAAACGGGAAACATGACCTGAGTTGACCTTTGACATCATCCACATATGAAGGACCCCCTATTGCACCTTCACCCCAAGTCCGGTTTAAATCGGACTTAAACTTTTCGAAGGAGATGCGATAAACGAAAACCTAACCAAACTGGAACACACACACACATACATACATGCACACCCTCGCAATATCCCCCTCTGCTTTTCAAGCCAGGGGGATAAAAATGACCTAAACATTTTTTTGTACATCAATTTGGATATTTTGGCATTATTTTATTTTCAGTAGTTTTCTTTAAAGATTAATATTTACTATTCAATTAGTAAATTTACCAAGTCTTAATTTTTAAAGCAAAAATTTCCACGGGTCATTTTTGCCCCTCAAGTGTCTTAAGGACCCTCTTACAATTTTTACAGATCCAACTCCAAACATTACCTCGACTGTGAAATCCACATTACTTATCATCCTCTCCTATATAGCAATGTTCACTTCTCTGAACATGAACATAATCCTGCTGAAATCCATTAAATCGCTCCAACGGGGAAATTGATCAAGCTCACCAGTCGGTCAGTTCCAACATGAAAAGACAAATCGCTGACACTTAGTGTTTCAGCATGCAAATCGCTATCAAATAAAGATCCATGATAAATGCATCTCGTTCACTTCACCAATCAGCCCATTAATAATGACTATGGGATCCGCTGCCGCCGCCCTGCCACCGCACATAGCACATACCTATCAACAACCGTACTCTGTAGTATGCCTTTATGTCTGGCACTCAATGCTCACTCAATACAGGCCATAAAATGGGTGACTGAGGATGAAGTTGATGCCTGGGTACAGGTTTGGCACATGCCATGGCATTAATACTATCATGATGATGTATCATACATAGCAATTGAAATGTTCACGGTTTGACCTCTTACTAAATGTGTCGCGATACTTTTCTGGTCTATTTGTTGTCTGGCAGCAACAATTTATTTGCCCGATTCTGTAATCAGGGCATGGCAGAAACTGATGAGGGCTGACATACATGTATATTTAGCATACACGATTTTATCATTTTAGCATACAATAATATCATCAATCATCTTTGTGGCAAAGACATTTTGAAATAAAAATATACATGTAGTCACCTAAAATGCTCAATTCCAAAGTTGAGATGATACAGATTTTTCATTTTCATGCAGTAAACATTAATGTTTTGTGTAACAGTGCCATAAGATAGTCTATAACAAAAATTCTTGATCCAGAATCTTAAAATGAAGTTGTGATTGAAGGATTAATTTGAGCTTAGCTATTTCACACAATATGGACAAGCAGTATGTACATGTAAAACATGGTTTGAAAATTGACGGCGCCCACCTCGGAAAATCTGAGTCCGCCTTAAAGTGCATGCAAAAATGCAAATGGTGCGCCCGCAGGCATAGTGCCCATCTCTGTCTTTGGCGTTTGGGCCAGACTCCCTCATATAATGTTGCTGTGGGGGGGGGGGGGGTTCACCACTCCTCCCGCACATATGCCGGTACCCATTTATACTCCTAGTAGAGAGGCAAGCGAGGTAAAGTGCCTTGCCCAAGTGCACAACACATTGGTGACGGCGGGGCTCGAACCCACAACCCAATGCTTGTGAGACGAGCACTGATCCACTGCACCACATGTGCCCCACAAGTGTATATCCCAGGGGATTTGTTGGGTATTCAAGCTCATTCCAGTAACTCAGTAATCTCAAAACTTCCCTGTACAAAATTTTAACAGTGCTCTTAGATGCATTGCATCAATATTCTAGTACTAAATATTTCAGAACTAAATACTGAAAATCAGTACTACTGTGCTTGAAGCAATGGAATGCATGTACAGTACATGTGTACACCTGTACATATACATGTGTGTAAAACACAATGCACTTCCACATTGATACACAAATGAACCTTTGCTAATTAACAAGTATCATAATCATAACACATGCCATTTTTTTGGGTAAAATCAAATTGCTTAGGCCCTATATATCTACCATTCTTATGTCCAAGTTGAGTTTCTATAATCCAAACAATCTTACCATAACTTATAAATCTATTTCATAATGTTCAACAAACTGTTTCAAGCTTTTAATAAACTTGAGACAAAAATAAACTGTTCAACGGAAGTATTTGCTATCTCTACTTATTGTTTAAGTTCTGCCAAGATTACCCATTTCAAAACAATTTTCTTTTTCATTTTATAACGTTTTATTTTGATTCCATGTTCCAGAATCCTCTCAACCTTTTAAAGATGTTTCACGACAAAACAAATCCCCAAACCCTCTAAATTATGCATTAACGCTGAAAGCACTGCATGCTCCGCAAAAAAAAAAAAAAAAAAAATGGGATGCAGAGGTCTAGCAGTCCAAGGTAATGCATAATTAAAGCAACTGAGTCGCTTCGTTAATGAGAAATTTACGTTTTAATTAGGGCCATTTTGTACATAAACCAATGGCAATTTATTTGGTGGTGTGAAACCTACTGTGCTTGAAGCAATGGAATGCATGTACAGTACATGTGTACACCTGTACATATACATGTGTGTAAAACACAATGCACTTCCACATTGATACACAAATGAACCTTTGCTAATTAACAAGTACCATAATCATAAGGCATTTTTTTCTGGTAAAAATCAAATTGCTTTGGCCCTACATCTCTACCATTCTTATGTCCAAGTTGAGTTTCTATAATCCAAACAATCTTACCATAACTTATAAATCTATTTCATAATGTTCAACAAACTGTTTCAAGCTTTTAATAAACTTGAGACAAAAATAAACTGTCGGAAGTATTTGCTATCTCTACTTATTGTTTAAGTTCTGCCAAGATTACCCATTTCAAAACAATCATCTTTATCTTCATTTTATAACATTTTATTTTGATTCCATGTTCCAGAATCCTCTCAACCTTTTAAAGATGTTTCACGACAAAACAAATCCCCAAACCCTCTAAATTATGCATTAACGCTGAAAGCACTGCATGCTCCGCGATTCCCTGATAATCCATCTGTAAATTGACATTTTCTTTTTCGTTTCTTGAAAAGATCTCAACAATGCTAGAAAACATTAAACCCTCGCAACAAATCTGGCAATGTTTTATTCAGGAGCTTCAGCGCAGGGTGAAATCTTGTGATTCTAATGGACTTGTGGCTGCTTGGCAAGGCATGGTAATATTCTGCAAGAATCTTTCTTTACTTTTGCATTTATGCAGAAAAATAAAAGCATGGATTACATACCCCTGGGGTAAAATCTATTATCTCTACTGACAAGTATCTAAATAAATGTATGAAAGTCCAGGGAGCGAGAGAAATAACTTGATCTGGGACTGTACAAGGGCTATTTTCCCCTCTCTTCATCTATCTCTGAAGGGAGGATTTGCAGCGGTTAAGCTTTGTTTGTCAAAAGTGTCTATATCCTTGCCTGGATTTGGGGACACGTTTCAATCAACAGGGACTTTGGGTTCATCAACTTTTGCCAGAAAGTGTTTTCAGAGGAAGTCACACTATCATCTCAAAATGTGATCACTCACCTTATAACTTGATAATTGTTTTATTAAACTGGGATATTGTGCTATCCAGTTTATCTTCTCTTCTTTTTTTATTTTTCAAGGATTGCCATGTAAAATTAATCAATTTTCAATACTATGTTTGAGAAGACAAAGATAGTTTGCAGACTAAAAATTGTCAAGGGTGTGACTGGTAGCATTTCACTTCAACTATAATTTAGAGCAATGATTCTTAAATCCATTTTATCACATAACTTTGCAAACTCTATATGTATAATTCAAAGTTGAAAGATGATAAAATACACTGGAAGCCCACATTGCTGGTGGTGCAAGACATATGAACATCACTTCATACATAGATTTGTACCGAGGCAATCGAGCTGGGGGGGGGGGGATTCCCAAGTCATGCCAGTGATCTGCTCCAACAAGTGTTTTACTAGACCAAATACATGTGGAAATTAGGCCAATTCACAATTGACCAAATGTAGGCCAATTTTGATACCAATCATTCAAAAATCGGGATAAAAATACAAATTTTATCCCACTTCTGACTGCAACTTCACCCTTCCTCCACCGGTTGGTACGCCACTGTCATACATGTACACTAATGTGCCAATCTGTCATTCTGGCTTACTTTTCCACACCTAATTAGTTTTAATGAATGTGAAAATGACTTCTTCCAAATGTTAACTGTTAATTAACTAAACGTACATATGACAAGGAAAAAATGCTTGATGCCCTACATATGACCTTTCGGCCAATTTCCATTAGAATGAAAGTGCACATTTTCATGGTACATTTTCTTGATGGGTGAAATTAGGAACACACAAAAAACAGTGAAATTTCAGATGTGAAACCCCTAATAATATAGGAAAAGCTCATGGAAATGCTTTTTCATAAAAAAATTGATAACTTATTAAAAAACATCAGATCTGTTTGTGAAGGCGAGAATTATTTGGCCCAAATTATTTGTTGATTACGTGGAATCCCTCTAGCTCGGAGGCACAAGTGGCCATTTATAAAGCCAATCAATTAATTGTTACCAAAATGAGATAGCCACTCATGAAATATAATTACTGCTGGCATGTGTTAACACCATACTGACTGAGTTTTCATCTTCCATGTTTTTACTGGCTTCCATAAAGCTGACATTTTTAAGCACAAGCTATAATAGGATGGTTTCCCATTCACCTGGGTCACTATCAATAGTTTTGGAGGTAATATTGAAATGACAAGAATATTCCCCTTGTCTTGAAGCTTAAAATTATGATCCAATGCCACGTTGAAGTCTACCCCTATCCCCATTCGCATTTGTGCCAATAAGCTCTACCCATAACCCGAATACAATGAAGCCTATAGCTCCACTATCACATTGACATTTTCAGCCCTCCTGCAGGCGGGTTAATTCATAAAGCGCCCTCGTGAATATTCATGTTGAAAAGATAACATCACAAGTTGATATTAACCCAACATGACAAAGCATATAATAAATATCAATATTGCCTCGTGTGTTCCACGCAATAATAGACAACGACAGCTACGAAATTGAGCCACCTTAACTTCCCGGTGCTTCACCGGACTGTTAACAGTAAACCAGAGGCCTTAATGTCACTATCTCCTGATCAATCGTTCAAGTCTATCACCTGTCCATTCACTTTAGTGGCCTCCCATTACAGAAATCTGGTCCAGTTTCCAAATGACTTTACATTGAACTGCTAGAAGTTTGATGAAATTGTGAGGCCACTTTATCATTTGAAGGTACTACAGAGGCTGTTTACTGGAGCTTGAATGTCTTCTTCAGTTCAAGGAGTTGGCCTGCTCCTTGTGAGCTATTGTATGACTCACTACGGTTACATTACACTCTAGTACGCACAAATGTCAGTGCATGAACTTGCTATTTGTACGTAGTTCAGTACGGCCGAAGGAAAAAAGTTTTATCCCGCATACATTTTGCAAAGAGCTATGTGTGCTTTGCATTTTAGAGAATGAGCCTAGAGCTATGTGGAAATTCTTTAACTGTCTTCGGGCACTCTTTTGGGGGGGGGGGGGGCTGCTTCAGCCAATTTTTTCATTCTTCCCTGACAAATAAAAAATACAAAAATTGGGCTATCACAAAGCTTTATGCAGTAAAGTGACTCCACATAATACATACAGAAGGTTAAGCAAAAAACATTTTGGAAAAAACTATTGACTTCAAAATCCGTCGAGGTTAGTGGATTAACCTCTCTGCAAAACGCTCATTTTAGATTTAAATATTCATAATCAGCTCTAGCCTTTAGTCAAGTCTTTGTCTGATGTGCATAAGAGCGCCCTCCTACTGTGTATCGTTAAGTCTTTGATAAAGACTAGCATTCAGGTTATGCCGGATGATGCCGATTTGAATTTGCCATTGCTGTTAAGTTGGTTTTCTGTAGGAGTCCTCAATGACTACTGTAAAAGTGGAAATTTTCGTGCTACATTAATTTTCGCGCTTTTCGCGCACTTCTGAGCTAGCGCGAAATTAATAACCCGCCAAAATGTTTATTTTGTGTGTAGGTCTATGTAGGATAGCTGAAAAGAGCGAATTTAAAAACAAGCAAAAATGTTAAAAATTGCTGAAACGCGAAAATTACACGCGCGAAAATTATCACTTTTACAGTAAATATCCCTGTGATGATCCCGTACCAAAATAGGTGGCCTCATAATAACAATTAGGGTTGCACGACATGGCCTTTTTTTAGTAGTCGACTAGTGGCCCCCTAAATAGTCACGACAACGACTATTGGCGACTATCAAAATGTCAAAATTTTCGCGAAGTATAAGCGTATTTCATTTGTTCAGAATACACATAAAACCATGCACTGTTTGTACAGTATTATTCACAAGTTTTTTTTGGAGTTGTGGTGCTCCTAGTCAATGAAGGATCAATCACTAAAACTACAACATATACATAGCAATGGCCATTTTTCCATCGTAAATTGGAGCGCCCGTCGGAATACGGGAAACTTTTTATAATGTGACATTTATGAATGAAAACCATGTTAATCATCAGGCCTAAATATGGATAATGGAAGCTAAGATGTCATGAAATGATAACCCTGGAACTTTGAATATATTCCGTAGCATTACACCCCAAGAGTCGGTATGTAGTAGTGCTAGTTAAAAGCAGACGTTTTGTGCATGCTTAATGACTTCCGATAGTGTAGTATAGCATCCACTGAAATAATACCAAATAGTTTACTATTGCAAAACGAAGTCATAGTCACGACTGGCCATTAGTCGCGACTACCGACTATAGTCGACTTAGTCGTGCAACTTTAATAACAATCAGATTAACATTATTCTAACTATAGAGAACTGCATTGTGAAGTGACATCAGCAAAATGATGAATACATGGCCTTATTTGTGGTCTGCTTTCTATTCCCAAACAAAATACAAATGCAGAACAAACTGGACAAAAATACATAGTTCTTGAGATTGATTTGCTTTTCTGCACAGGAATAAAAGCCTAACAATTCCAACCTACATGCATTTGGTACCGATCATTATAGTACAGTTGTAACAGGCAAGCCATTTGTGAAAATCGTTGCACTAAATTTTTGTGAAATTCAAATCTGAAACAAGATCCCCCTTTGTTTCTCCCACCCAAGATTACGAATGTAATTTTTGGAGTCCAATACTACTTCAGAAGCACTAAACCCCCCAATTTTTAAAATTGTTGCGAGAAGCCAATGCAACCCCTTTTCTTATCATAGCTATGATGAAAATGAGCTCAAACACAAACAGAACACTGTTCTTTCACTCTAATTTGCAAGACTGTCTTGGTGCTCCCACATGCACTTTTCTTTATACAACAAGCCCCATCCAAAAATTAAGTTAAACCATTAGACTAATAGCAAATTCACCATACCGGCTGGCCACGAGAGAGAAGTGAAGACATGTGGCCGTATCTTGATGACGATTGATAACCCAAGTACTGTCCAAGACAATGCCTTCACTATCTCTCCCCTTTAGTACATGTGCTGATATTAGAATTCATCGGCATGACAATTTACAATACCAGTCATATAGAATGATTTGAATTTGTTTAGTACAAACAAAAATTTCACACTTCGAAGGATTAAGTTTAGGTGCATGTTTATTCATTGATGGTAAAGATATTTATAGATAGCACTTGTTCATTTTACTCAAATTTGCCTCTATGTATTTAAAGTCAAATGCTGCAGCCTCAAAACCAATATTTAAATTGCTAATTTTACATAATTCTGCATACATTATCTATTCCATTAAAATGTAGAGAAAATGCAGAAATCGCAGGTCATTAGTTCATTTTTTATCAGTATTCTGGGGTAAAAATGTTTGCAATCTGATATTTTCTCATTCAACCCTCCAATTGAACCCATTTTATAATTAACCCTTCCACTTAAGATATTGGTACACTTCTTTGAAAAGAGGTCTTTAAAAGAAACTCATTTTCATGTTTTGTCCAAATTTAACTTTCTTCAAATTGACATCCCTGAAAATAGCCCCCAATTAGATTTAAAAATTGAGGAAATACTCCAGTTCTTGTAATAACAAAAATACTTACCCTGGTCTCCATGTTGAAATATGTGGGTCTGGAACTTCTCTACACACTATCTCTGGTGGTTTAGCACCTGCAAAAACAACAAAAACGAGGGGAAAATGGTAGCATTAGACCAATGAAAATGTACACAAACGCACAAAAAATTGTCTCCACACAATACTATGTTACTACATGTACCTCGCATATTCAAAACTTGATTCGTGTTAGAAATTGGCCAGTCGCCTGCTCTTTCATTTAATGCATGCCACAAAAAGCGTGAATGTTTGCTTCAAATTCCACGAGTGCATACAAAGTAAAAAACGAGGCCACGATTTTCCCCCGGGCAAGCAATCACTGTGCAGCTTATTACCGGTAAGACAAGACCGTGTGCACGGTACTCCCCCTCCCTGCCTAATTCTTACCTAAAACACTAGTTCATGCATTTCTGCATCTCTTTGTGCTCACTCACCCTTGCTTTTAAATCAGGTTCGTGGTGTTTAATGTCAGAACATGTTATCAGCAAGTATCCACCCGAGCAGAAAACCATCCACCATTGCACGTATTATCGTGTGCTAGAGTACATTCATATTTGATATCCTAATATGCTCCATTCCTCAGAACTAATTGCATATACTCTCATTCAAATTTCTATTTTAATGTTGGATTATTCATCTTTAAAAACACCGCTGACATTTAGTTAACCATTTCCAAATGACTTGAGAAACTTGAGCAATATTAAAATCCATGTTCAGACTTTGCTTGTCGTACAGCAGATACTAACTGCATCAGTTGTCCATTTTTTTATATTTTTGTCATCAGATGGAAAGCTCCAACCTATTGGTTTATCTGCAGACAGTTTTTAAGGCAGATGTGAATAACTTTGGCAAAAAGATTACAACTCGCATAATCTGTATTTTAAAAAATGTCATACAATTTGCGACCAAAATTGTACTCCAAGTTCGTCGGCCCACCACACGGCACCTAACGCATCCCTTTGACAGACATTTCATCATCTTCCACGATATTAAAATGATAAAGCTCAAATCAAGAAGTGCAAAGCCATATTCCATTAATTGGGATACATAAATTTACTCATAACACTACCTTACACATAATGTCAGTAAATGTTACCACAGAAAAACTTACCTTAAATATATTATTGCACATAAATTTGTGTATTTACAATATAAAAAATAATTCTCTGGTGATATGTACAAACAAACAGCTACATGTAGCAAGGACTACATCAAGTTCTGATATTCCATGTATAATTTTCAATAGATCCTAGCATATCTCATGAATATGAGAATCTCCAGAGATGTTCACAATCAGTTGTTTCATATACATGCACTTCTATAAAACATGCTCTTCAATACCACCAGAAGTACTGTTCACAATGTTCATCCTCAATTTTTAATCACTTCTTGAGAGAGAGGAAAAGTGTTCATCTTTCACGACTTGCAGCAAGCAGATAACTGATAGAGCTGTACATGGTGATGGACAAACAAATATGGAGTGTCTTGAAGACCTGGTACAGGTGCAAAGATGTATTGAATAGGTCTTATCCTGGGAGCAGTGAGGCTGCACACAAGCTGTGTTCAGATGAGAATGAAGAGGCTAGCCTAATCATCAACTCCAATACTAATCATGAGTGGCAATTAACTTCTTTGTATGGTCAACACAGTCTAATGGCCCTGGTATTGTAGCACTTACAAATCCCTGTATGGGGTTTAACTGAATCCCACCCATCTATTGACTGAATGTCACAAAGCAGTAGGAGGCTCATTCAACCTCTTTGTCTACTCCATTGATTGACATGTGTACAGGTGGATTAAACTATGAATATGCTAAACCAAATTGTTATTTTTTAAGCAAATCATTGAGTAAAAGAAGTGAGGGACAAAGAAACCCTGTAGAGCTCTGTGAAGGCGACCACAGCTTTCCCACCCTTTTAAACAAGGCATGGAGGTTTTGTCGACATGAGTTTTGACCCATGGCAAAAATATACAAGCGAGTTGTAAACTGCAAGGTAGTTCCATATTTGTTTTTAATTTTTCCTGGCTAAATTATTATGTGGTAAACTATATTACATCTGATGGAGAGACCAACCATACTCTACAAAATTGGAGTTGAAGTATCAAAGAAAAAATACAAATTTTAATTAAAAATTGGCAAAATAAGAGATGCTTTTCAAAAGTTTGAAATACAATAATTTTGATGCTTTACGTACAAATTTAATGGCCCAAAGCAATGTTGGGGCTACAAAAATTGAAGGTGCATTTTGTGATTCAAATACCTTCTGTTTTATTAATTATTCACCAGATATCCTTGTGAATAGCTCATTCCCAAAAGTTAGTCGACTCCAACCTTACATTTTTGGTGTAAAAATGAGCAAATGCTTGAAATACTTTGTCCCATAGGCCACTGTGCTGTAAATTATTCATTTATAGACAAAATTCAAAATGGCTAATTTCTCAGACAATCAAATTTGCACTTGTAATAGATTAAGTTCGGATGATAAAAAATTCTTAACTTTTTCAGGCAAGTCAAGTGCTGAGATTGTGGATCACAAAATGCCCCGCTCCTTTTAAACAAATTTAATCATTCTGAGGTTCTAAAGAAATCAATTCTCATCAATTTCTTCAAGTTTTCATCTTGTGAAATTCACAGATACATATCCCACCAAGTTTCTGAATAGTTATCCTATGACACTCTTCACTATTATTTAACTCACCAATCTTAAACTCCCAACCCACTTCAAACCTGCTGTTGATTGACTGATGCCGTCTTCCCATACCATTATTATGACTGATAGGCTTGGCCTTTATAACCTCTGGCAGTCAGGACTGGTAGTGAATTGCCAATATTTTGTTTGCATAGACCAAAGTAGGCCATTTTTCTGCATACAAACTCCCTCAATTTGTCACTGCTAAATTGCAGCGCAGTAAGCACATGTACTTGTACTGGTTCTTCAGTACAGGTATATCGAAATCCTTTTAATCAACTTTTGATCAAAACTTTTTTCAGCAAATGTGTTGCAAATATTCTGAAACTTCAAAACTTAAATGTATGTGTAGTGTAATCAACAAATAGTACCACTCCCAGCAGGATTTTAATTGCTAGCAAGAATATTTATCTTTATCACAACAAAAGTTTTATGAGCATTTTACATTTGCCTACATTTAAAGCAGGAGTTGCATAGTGGTCATTGCACCATACACCCCCATTTTAAGTTTTGATGCACAAATTTACATTTCTGAATGCTTTAGCTTTTAGGGGTCATTTTTTTTATAGGTTGGAATCTGTTAGTGAAGATTTTGACCCCCAGTTTTAAAAGCTAGTGCAACTCCTGAGTTAAAGCATCCAGTTGCAACTCACCACATCATTCATACGCAAAATTTCTAGTCACATAGATCTGCAAAATACTTTGGCCAAATTATTTTCCATTATAAAGCAAAAATATTGGTTAAGTAGGCCTATAGGTCAGTTTGTGAAGTCTTCCCAAAAACACTAGTTAACTATAGTCCATTCACTATAAAAAAAGAACATGACCTTTTGATATAATTTTAAACAGGCCCTATATTGCATTAACACTAGAAGAGACTAATACAATCCTCAAGTAAACATACTATAGTACTATTTATAGTATAATTTACTATAAGTACTATTTCTTAAATGTGTGTGGCAAAAGAATGGGTCATGTTCCACTGTATTCTGAACGGGGTATAATGTGTTATAACCTTGTGAGAATCTAGCAGAGTTGAAGGGTTGATTTGACCCAATGTGTTGACCTGTAACCAGCAGGAGGGTTACCTGAAGGTGAACGGTCTCAGTTGGTTTACTCTTTTGTCTGCAGCTGGGACACAACTCTCATTGACAAAATTTGTAGTAAGGAACAATCACAGTGACCCTGTAATGCATTGGCGGTCATGCTTCCATGGCGATGGTGAACTACGTACACTTGAATGGAGAAAAATCCCACCTTCAAAACCATTAGTTTTCCTTAATTTCCAGCCTTTTATGAAAAAAGTAGTACTAGGTGTAGTTAATGCCTGTTTTAATAGAGGGCTACTCGTTGATTTATGTCACTTATTGTATTACAGATGTCATTCTCAGGTCAAAGAAATGCAGAAATCTGCTTTTGAAATTGTTATTTTCAACTTTCTTCAATTGATATAATGCCCTTTTTCACTTTTATTTGGAGGTTTTCATTTAGGATTTTATACCTGGCGCATAGTCAGGCCGGTGGTTCTGAGGGGTCAAGCTCCCTGTAGGTGCCACAAATTTTCTGATATCAGGAATAATGTCCTACATGTAGTCACAGGGCTAGAGTCCAAAAAGCTGGCTAATTTAGCATAATAGCAGTTTTTTCCTTCCCAATTTCTGTTACGCCACTATTTATAGTTATACATAGAATAGCAACATGCAAAAATTTGTTTTTTTTTTATCTGGCAGCAGTTTCCATACGGGATGAAGTCAGATGAAGGGGAGACAACTCAAAAGTATTTTAGCAAGCCTAAAATTTGAGGCTTTTAACACTTAAGTGCCAGGGGGGGGATAAAAAGTGAGGGATCACATCATAATGGGTGAAACTTTCAAAAAGATTTTCACTCTTGAAAATTATTTCAAAAGTGACATTACTCTGATTTAAAACACTAACTGTATTCCTGACATCTTTGCACAAAACTAATTAGCTACATGTGTAAATTCTCTAAAAGGGAATTTCACCCATTTGTTAACTGCCACAAATGAGCCATACTGTTGCAATGTTTTTGTTCTTCCAAAAAGTCTAATAGCGATCCATTAAATACTTCATAGAAATTTAAAAATTTATTATCGCTTCACAATCGATAAATAAAAGCAGCAGGACTTGTTCAGTGAGTCTATAGAACAAACTTGCCAAGGCAAACAAGTCTAATTCATCAACAAAACATGTAAACAAAGAGCAGACACCCAAGAAATTCTCTACTCGCATTCTAAACATATCGTACTGGTTTCTTACATACCATACCGGTTTCTACTTTTGGAATTTTGCTCAGAGTTCTTTATACAGGCTGCAAATTTACAATTTCCTTCTAACAATAGCTTGAACCTTGCTCTGGGCAACATGCCTGAGTGAGGCATATGAAATCCATGTTTGCCCAGCATTTTTTTTTTTTATGAGATGAATAACAACATTAAAAGGCCATTGCTACAGTAAAACACACAAAAGAAAATTTGTGGGCAAAATTCTACCTTTTGTAACAATACACACTGCCTATTATGAAAGTCTGTTCTTGACATTTCTTTGCAATATTCAATTACGAACTATAAAGTGGTCAGCTGAGATACCGACATTGAATTTCAAATTAAAAGGTAATTTTTAACACTCACTTGAAATCAATTTTCTTCAATAACATCAAATATTGCAGAGATTTTATTCAAAAGAAACTGTTATTCTTCTAGAAAAGATTTCATCTGAGTTTGCTGCCACAATAGTGTGATTCAATTGGAAGCTTTTTGATTGAGTGAAGATTTGATGATATCTATGTATTGGTGTGAAGCACTTCCACCTGCACTGATTGTATCGCTAGTTTAAATTTAATGCTAGAATAAGAATGACTGAAGAGTTTTCTCACATCTTATCTATGAGTGACATCTCTGATCTATGCCTCCACATTAGCCTAGCCTGATACTTTTCAACTCACTCCACATGGCGCCCCAGTCCTATGACAGGGAGTGGGCAAGCCATGAGGGTGTGCTTAGCCCGGCCAAGGGATTCCGTATATATATTCCGTGTGTTCGTATTATGATATCATCACATGATTTGGGACTTAGGCATTCATTCAGTTCAGCTCAGTGAGTTTTGGTTGATTTATGGGCCATGTTAGGTTAGTACTCTTTCCAGAAAAAAAAAGTATTGTTAACCCATAACCCCAAACACCGGGAGGAAGGGCGGGGGTAAAGGAATAGAAGATTAAAGAGTTTGGAATGTTGGGTGGGAATCGAACCAAGGGCCCTGGCACCCAGTCCCTTGACCAGTGGGAAATTCTTTTGACATGGGGGGGATGGGGTGATGAACATTTATGAATGGAAAGGGGCTGTGCTGAAAAATCCAATACTAAGCACATGTGCCGTGAAGCATGCTAAAAAAATTTGCCATTTAGAATCTGCCATAAAATTGTTAAATGTAATTGTGATTAGAAAAAAGGCGTGCGAATTGCGCACGGAAATTAACATTTTAAACTTGAAGGTAAAATATAGGTTATTTTTGGTCTAAACACACAAGAACGGGCATCAACATTGGGGGATGATCGGTATTGACCATCCCCCTCATCAAATATTGGGGGATAGATCTCCCCCATCCCGACGGGATTTACGCCTATGCCCACCAGGATGGCATGCTACAGGGGTGTCGCTGGCCTGGCCAGCGATTTCCATTTCGAACAACAGGTGCGTTTGTAAACATTGTCATCGCATGATTTGGGACTTAGTGCCATTTTCTAGTCTCAGCTCGGTTTTTGGACGTTTTGGGTTTAGGGTTAATCAGCTTGAAGTCATCTCATTCTTTAAATTTTGAATTTCCATGTTAACGTTTGTTACCAGGGAAAGCTGCTTCTTGTAATGTACAGTTGAAAATGGTGCTTTGCATTGTGCGATGCGGCAAAAATCCTCTAGTTTGGCCTTGCATCTAAAATCAAATTGACAGTTCTTTGACAAGTAAACTTGCCCATGACCTACAGACACAGACAAACATAACCTTTGAATTAAAAAAGTGACAGCAACATAAATTTTTAAATAGCACACGATCAGAGCGTTAACCTACAACATGACCACTATTGACAGTCAGCCACAATCCTTTTCTTTTTATCGGTCTTGCCAAATCATTCTCAAGTCTGGAACTCAGCAAACTGGCTGGATGTGGAGTAGGCTGATATTACCCAACTGAAATGCAAACCATGTAATCAGCCAAAATGGGAATTTAGCCATGGGGAAAATGCCGTTTTTCAGCTACAGATAGACAATTATTGTTTAAATTCTCTTTCTGGCATGTTAAAATTAATGCAAAATATGATATGTGATATCTGTGTGTGGATAATAAAGCTATGTGTTTCCCCAAGCTTAGTCTCCGAAAAAGGCTTTATTACACTGAAATGTGAAGGAAATAACATGTATCTAACCTCACTTTTCTAACATTTTCATAAAGATGGAGAACCAAAATGCAATTTGGAGGTAAAGTCTGACAAGTGAAGTGAAGGATTGAAAAATTCTGATAATTCACGTCCCATTTTTGCTTCTGATTAGTCATTGGTCAATTGAGTAGCTTGTCATACCCATTTTACCTCAGTTATACCTCTGACCTGACCGGAACGGGGGGGGGGGGGGGGGGGGGGGAAGGGGCCCATAGCCATGTTATACACAGGTGTTCATTTTCCATTCTGGTAGTTAAACAATGACCCCTTTTACATGTTAATTCTTATTTTGTTGTGAAAAATGGGTACAAAATTTTCCTCAAAGGTTGATGAAGCCATAATTTTCCAAATTTGTAAAAAGGTTGAAAAATCTTCAGGAAAAATATTAAATTTAGGGCCAAAATCTATCTCTGGTAGGAGCTATGGGTTCCTTTTTCGGCAACAAAAATTGGTATAGATACGGGTCCTACTTTATGGACTCTCGGGGCACGTCCAGGTCTAGAATTGCAGGCGAGAATGCGAGAATTGATTCTCGTAAAACTTAGAAAGTAACACAGTAGCGAATGGATGATCCCGCAAAATTATTTTTGAGAATCAAGACATTCATCACACTATGAAATTCGACCCGATCATCCCTACCCAAACAACCAAACTTGAGCTTGCAGCTTTATAAGTTGAACAGTTTGAAATAAGCCTGCATTGATACATCTTTCTGATGAAAACTGGTAGATGTGTATTTCTACATGTACGGTCTGGTTAGCGCTATCACAGGCTTCTTACTCATGTAAACTGACAGGGGGGACCATTGTGTAGATTGCAGATGCAAATAATGGGGAATATCATAGTGAAAGCGTTTAATTTTCTTGAACACGGGCTATTTTTACACGCATCAATTTTTGTTAATTCACAACATGTTGCAAGTTAATTACTTTCTAGTTTCTACTTTCACCAGAGATTCTTACATGTATATTCTCATCCATATTAATTAATGTTTACGACAACCCTTACCATATGCATAATTGCTTTTCCAATTAGAGAGGTAGATATAAAATTGTAAAATTTCTTTCCCACGAAAAATATTCAAAGAGAGATTGTAAACTTTTGTTCAACACCCAGAGCATCATATCACAGAAATAAACTACGGTTTTATTTCAGCTGGTGTGTCATGGAATCAATGCGTGGCTAGTTAAGTTATCGGGCATAAAGCTTGTGATGATGCCTGCAAACAGGATGAACAGACGATAAAACTGCAACATTAAATTGTCATCGTGCTTGTTGTGTTGGATAACCAAAATATGTTTTTCATTATTAATCTTATCCTGTGTTGAAAAATAATATCTAGTGTTTTTGTTTACTGCCAATTACCAAATGTTTATTATTTATTAAGTATACAAGAAAAGTTTTAGTTAATGGACTACATTATATGTAGCCACAAATTTTATACCCTCTGGGGGGAATTTGGTAAATTTTATTGGCTTTAGCAACCAGGAATTTTTCACCCTTAACTGGGAAAATTGCCTCAAAACTCGGGAAGTTCCCCCAGGACAAGTAGTGACCCTGTACGCCCCAACTTGCAACCCTGTATATACATGGTATAGCAAGCATTTTCAAAAAAGAAGATGGATAGCAATAGGCTAACATAGGCATCATTTAGGCGGTCCTCTCTTCAGTCATTTCCGGAGGTAAGCAAATAAAAATCCACTTTATGACGAACTCTGTGGATTTAGGATTGAGTTTTCTTGATGAGATTATAAACAGGTTCGAACGGGTACCCATGGTTCCTGTGCAAAACATTGACAACAAACATTAGTTTTCAATTCCTCAGTGCTCGACTTAGAAATAAAAAGTACTTGTACGTGCACAAATTATTTTTTTCCCGACGCGCCACAAAAATTTGAATGCACAACACAAGCAAGATTTTACAGGCAGTAAGCAAATGTTAGGTAATATCTGCGCATCCAAACCCTTTAAATCAAGTAAGAGTCCCTGTCCAATGTTCGCAGTTGTTAGTGACCCGATGACACATCTACAAATGCATACAAATAAAAACACTTGGAAAAAAGGATGATCAAGTTTCAGTCAGAATTGTTAACCACATGCCCAATTTGATATGGGAACATCTCTAAGTAAAGCCAGTCATCAGATAACTCATACATTCTCAAATACAGAAAAGGGGGGGGGGGGGGAAAAAATACATACAGGCTCACAGCCAAATATTTACCTCCAATCTAATTTGTTAAAATCTTCTCCAGGTTTACACTCCGTATCTTGCTAGTCTCATGCATAAGGTGCATGGTTCAATGGACCCAAAGAAGAGGTCAGCACAATGTCAGTCTTGACATGCGTTTGGGTATGATTTAATATGCCCTAGACAACACAAGATTGGGTTATCAACTCTCAAATCCATAATGGGTCAATGCACTGGCCTTGGAGCGAATTAAAGAGAATGAATTAAAATCCTATCCAGGCTTACACCCAACAATAAGGTCGATTCAGAATATTCAACCATATCTGGTCAAAGAGCCCATGGCCAGATGACATTTGTTAGAAGGAGAATTACAATTCCTTTTTAGGATTTTGGGGTGGGTCAGACTCAACAACAAATTCATAGACCAAAAAAAATAAATTTGACAGTACCGGCTACCATACTAAAAAATATGTCTGACCCACGCTAAATAATCGAAAATCTCACATTTAATAGTGCCTAAACAGTCTGGATTGAAATCGTAAGCAGGAACTCTGATAAGAATAAAATCCTGTATGCGGACAGAAACAAGTTCATTGGGTGAAAATTTTAAACGACATGGATATTTTATTTCTTTAGTCGAGAGAAGAAAAATGTTTTTTAGTTTTTAAATGGCTCATTTTTTCCAAAGGTCAGCTAGCCACAGACTTATTCAGGGTAGTGTAGGAGAGCCATTTGTAAACAACAATGCATCAAGTTGGAGGCCTTCATGGCATGATTCGGACCTACAAAATTCAATGGTGAGGTGGTGTATGGGGGGCAATAAGTACCAAATACCAGAACTGGTAGTATTGTCAAAGTGCAGTGAATGAATAGGACAATAGGAATGTGCTAAGTTTTGATAATGCTGTTTACAAATTACATTTAAACATTCAATAATTCTACTCCAAATTTTCAAACTACATTTTGAAAATGAAACCTTGGAATCTTGTACAAAGGCAACATATGTGGCCTACAGAGCAACTAAAATTTAAACCTAATTTTTTTTTAAAAATTGTTGTAAAATCACCATTTTTTTCTTTTGTCCTTATTATACAGGAATTTGACAATACCGCGTGTGTTAATAATTACTTGGACAGGAGATACGACCACCTCATGTAAGCGCAACAAGCTCCGCGGAGGTTCGGCGATTCTGTCCAACAAATCATTATAGCTATAAATAAAATGATTTGGAAACGTTTAAGGCTGCATTGTCGATCGCCTCTGAGGACCCCCCTGATTTACCGAAGTAGTATAAATTTTGATATCAGATGAAGGCCGTATTTTCTCATTATCGTCCGAAATTCAAGACTTTCCAACTCCACTCTTTGTGCACGAGATATAAACGAAAAACCGCCGTTTTAGGGGTAACATCAATAATTAGCACAGTCGTGAATAGGGCCATGTAATGTGCATTATCGCTTCTATCATTCAAAACCGCAAGTTCGTTTTCCACAAATACTTGATGGTAAGTGTATGCAGGGGCCAGCCCTCATATCAAGTACAGAACACGATACACAATGTTTTTGCCACCTAATTTTGCACCCAAAATAACAAATCTCATTTTTATTGCGATTTGGGGTTGGCTTATGATCCTTACGGGTGGTATAAATTTTGTGCAAAAATTCCCCGGAAAGTGAGTGGTTTCCTTTGGAGGGTCCCATGGAACCCCCTCCGGGCACCAACGGGACAGTGAAAAACCCCTGTCACTTAAGTGGTTAAAATTGTTTTCATGAACATGGAAAAGCCTATTTTATAGTCCTCATTCTGAACTTAGTTTTATTTTTTGGGGGGGGGAGAGGCAACCGTAATGAAATGAAAACATATGCCTTCTCAAGAGGGCTATAAATGTTGTAAGTTGCTCACTTGAAAATATATTCACAAAAGGCAGGTAGCCTAATTGAAATCCCCTATAGTTTGAACTCATTATTGAAACCCATCACAATAAAGTCAGTCATTTATTGCTTTTGTATGGTCAAAGCCACACCACCTCTATAGAATTTTATTGAGAGCATGACCTCCTCCCAGACTGTGTTTTGTAAAAGAACATTATTGTCATAATGAAAAGGGCCAAACTTCCTGTTAACCTCTGTTTACCTCCTAAGTGAACAGTGTGGGTTTGGTATGACTGTATTATTTGGAAACTTGCTATACTATATCAGCTTCTCTTGTAGATGTGGCAAATTGCACTTCAGCACAAGGCCAAGCTGTAATTCTGCAGTTTAGTTTGAAGTCGAAGGCAATGCAAGATTTGATGTTATAGATTCCATTATCTTCAAGAATGAATTCTCTCTTGAAAACACTGTTTTCAAATCAGAAACTGTGGAACATTATGA
>JAMKCH010039165.1:0-20738 GCA_023653785.1 Ophioderma brevispina
CCTCAATGCTTAAGGTTTTTTCGTCTGGCATCAATCGGATTCAGAATCAGCGGAAAAACTAGTCTAGAAAACACTGAAAAACATTATATATATGTTATAACAAGTCACATGATCTTTACCTGGACTAATACTGTTTGGCCTATCTTTGGTTAATCATCAAAAATGTGGTTATGCAATACAATCACACCATCATTGATATAGTGCCTTATCAATTAAGGTAAAGCAATATTAAAGGAGATAATCACGCTACGCTTTGCTTCTTGTTTCTCGCGGATGGAGGAAGCGGCCCATGTTGCCCACACATCAACAGGGTGTGTGCTTGGAATGTAGAATTTGTAGCGATTATATAGTGTGGCTCACAAAATGTCACTTTAGTCTAATTTTTAAAAGCGGGATTAAATGTCAACCGCAACGCTATTCCTCTTTAATGCTCGAGTGATACCATTTCATTTTAGCCCTCATGCCCACATGCTATAACAATCACTTAGAGTCCCCGCGTAAAATCAATTGAGGACCTTCAATGCGTACCTGGAATGACACTATTTTGGTATATTTGGCCAAGCCCTAAAACCGTAATTGGTACAGGGGCTTCAATTAGCCTACTCTTCATTGGTTGGGATACTGGTAAAAATCTTTACATTCGAAATAAGGAGGTCTTACTCGTTATTTATTGAATTACTGTGGTCCTTCACATTCTTTATTTGAAGATATTATCACTGTAATAGCGTTGATTCAAGGCAGAGAAACGTATTACTGGTTTGGACAATCTCATGGACAACTTAACTACGTAGCAATGGCCCGCGATATGTCCGAAACGGTCACTATGGCGTGAGATTTATGGTAACATGGATGCGCCCATCCGTTCCCGATTTCATTTTTGGTCTTCTTATAGCTAATTAATTTAGGTAATATCATCAATTGTTGAGAATCGTTCAACATAATATATCACATATGTAAACTATACTTAGCATGTTTATGTCCCTTTTAATTTATTGTTTGGCCTAAAACATTGTCTTATATATGATAAATTTAAGAGTAATGAACCCTTCATTAAAACACTCTCATTCTCTGATAGTATAGCAGTAGTACAATCTAAAAAACACAATACCTGAACAATATATGCCCACTTTCTACCTGCTCAACTCTTTGGAAATAGGTTAAATTTCACCTCTTTCTTAAAAGTAACGAATGGAACCTGAGATGGGCAAAGAGCTCCATAGGCTAGGGGCCGAATTGCATATAAAGCCCTGTCACCCACTACCCTTTTTGTACGAGAGAAACAGTGAGGACGTCTTGTATCTTCAGTCACAAGACTGGCCTGACAGGAATATACAAAGTGAGGAATTCGGGACAAGTATGATGGCAATGGTCCAGAAAAACCATGTCAGTAAGATGCAATACGGCAAAGTCAACATCTCACTGAACTGTAGCCAATGGAGCTCTTTGAAGAGTGGAGTAGCTGGTGTCCGTCTGTCTACTTAGTTAGAGTGTATGAATTGGCCTATAGGCCTTGTACCCCTTTTAAAATCCAATATGGTATTTTTGTTTTGTTAACATGCTCCAATTCAAGCGTGGAACCAATTATGCACTGACCCCCTTCTGAGACCCTTAAAATCTCGGAAATTATATGTAATATAAATAATAATATTATATGTAGTAAATCCAAAAATCATTTGTTTTCCTAATATACAATTTACGAAGCCGGGGGACAAATATGGCAACTTCAAACAACTAAAAACTTATGAAATTGTCAGGTATATATTTAGTTTTGTCATATAAAGTTACAGCAAAAGTGTCACCGAGAACTAAAACAAGCGTAAGTTAAAGGTTATGAGAGAGATATCTCTTTTACATCGAAACTAGTAAAAAACCATACTTAAAAACCAAGTGGCAGCCACCAATGGCACCTTTGCAAGATCTTTGAACTTTATAAAAGGTGTTCGTATAATATTATTGGTAATATATTATATTCATTCCAAAATTACTATTAAATTGTTATAAAAGTATGAGATAAGTTGCTTTGAATTAAAAAGCTTTTTATTATGACCTTTTGATTTTAGATATATTAAAATTCAAAATAAGTCATGGGGCCACCTGCAAGATATTCAAATTTATCCATTGCCAAACGTGTTATATGTATATAGCTTTTGGACATTAAACGAAACAAATGATGAAAATTAAATGCAATGTGAATACGATATTTGTCTTTGATACTCTGGGACTATAAGAAACTGTTAGAAGTCATGATCTGATTTTTCTTTTGTTAACCTTTCATACATGGGTATATATATGGGTATCTTCAGGATTCTTTAAAAACGTTTTAGTGCCATAATATTAGTAATGTATTGAAGTTATCTTAAGATTTATACATTCTTTAATGAAATAAAAAGGCCAAATATGACTTTTGTATGGTTTATTAGAGAACAAATCTTCGTACTTTACACTTTCGTAAATTCGTGGTATATGCTAAATAATATATTGCACAGATAGGATGCATGTGATATATTTTTTTTATATTCTGAAGGTGGTCATTGTGGCTGCCATCTTGAATTTTACGCACGTTTCAAAGCTAAAACATCAATGTGACATTCTAAAAGACACGTTAGACATAATGTGACTATAATTACCCTTTTATCAAAACTTAAGGGATGTTATAAATAACTAGAGTGAGATAATTTTTTCTAGATTTTGTAAAAAAAAAAAAAAAAATCTTTAAAGGTCCCAGGAAATGCAAGGAGGGACAAGAAAGCATCAATATTTGGGTGGGTGATGGCCTCATTAGTGAAACTAAAAAAAAATTGATTTTTCAGAGCCGTAATAGAAATTTCCAGGTGACTGGTGTGATCTATTCATTGGCACTGACTCCTGAAACTGAAAAATCAATAGCCTTGAACTAATGATGTCAATGGTAGGTATCTTTTTGTGTTGATCCATGTTTATTGGAAGGGAAATGCCCGTAAGATTTGGACAAGGTTTATTCATCTCATTTCCTTGGGACCTATTAGATCATTTAACAGGCCACCGTTTGAATTGCGGAGCCTGTTAACGAAGTGTCATGTCAGTAAATGTCAAATACAAGGCTTGTTAAAGACATACTTTTAAAAATTAAACTTCTAACATTGTCATTTTTGAAGGGGACAATCTGTAGAGATTCACTTCTATGTGTTTCGGATACCTTTTATAGGCAAAAATGTTTTGTGTACTTGGCAAGCCATTGGGCAAATTCAAGATGGCTGCCCATTTCCAAATGATCCGTTGTTGTTGTTAACAATGTTATTGGATTCCTGGGACCCTGTGAAACATGGGTCCAGCATTTTGGCGGGATATTATAAACTAGAATCATGAATTACAGTATTAGAGGACCAGAATGTGGGCAAAAAATGGCGTCTCCTTGGCGGCCATTTGCAATTCAAGATGGCTTCCACAACCTAATGGTCCAATGCCATTATTAATGTCTGATGATTTCCAGACCTTGAAAACATGGGATTATAGATGCCAAATATGTCTCTACCAGCTTTCAGAGACAGTTGGCAAAAAAACAAACTTCCTTGGCGGCACATCGTGAATTTCAAGATGGCCGCCACCGTCACATGATCTAATGTTGTGACATTGAGATTGACATTCTCCAAAATAGGTTTAGATGGTTGGAATTACATTCTAGGTGTTTAAAAGACAAGAATTAGCATATTATAGGTTAAAAATGGGGCCATTTTGAATCATAGGGTCAACGTCCATGCATTCAATGGGGCTAGGGCTTGACCTTGGTTCCCACCTACTTCAGTAAGTAAGTATTTAACACTCAAAACTATTCCTTATTTTTTATCCTATGAGCTCCAGCTATAATTTGCACCATTTTTGTCAAATAGGAGAGTAGTAAGTAGTAATTTAAATTTGACCCCTGTACAAGGAAAAATGAGCGTTTTATTGATTTTGCTGTTTAGCCTATAACTCCAACAAAACTTTCGGCCCGCCAGGAGATTAGTACAACTATGCCTTGGGAGAGCGGGCATCTCATTCATGAATTATGCCCGGGGAAAAATTTCTCCCAGCATAGGAGACTGACGTACGGACTATCCATCCGTATTATGAGTGTACATATTGAAGCTGGTGTAAGAGAAGTAATACAGCGCGAACTCGTCGGGTTCACATTTTTGTTGTGTGTGAAGCGGACGATCGCTTTTAGGGAATTTTTGTTTCACATTTACCACACAGTTGCGTCTGCTGGAAGCCGGTACAAACAACACCGAAAAAGGGCAACGAAATGGCTGACATCACAGCACACGCTTTGAAGCTTGTAGAGGACGAAGGTCTTTAAGGAAATCATAGATGCAGCTGATAGTGCTAATTCCAAACGGCAGGTAAAATAGGCCGTTGAAGATATCGAGGATTATTGACAAGCGGTGAGGGTAAGGGTATTGTAAAGCACAAGAATCCTATATCGCCAGAAGAGAGACATGGCCTTTATTCATGAATTCAGAGAGTCACTGCGATTGAATGATCCACAAGTTCTACAGGACAAGGTTGTTCCTGGATATAATGCGTACTTTGCAATCGTGGTTGGTAGGAAGAACTTACGAGACATGATGAGGACTTTAAAAATGTTGACATGTTTGAAGAAGTGGAACTTTTGGAATTTAACACTGTTACTGTTCTCGTTTTTGCTTGTGTAATTTTGGATGTTTTAATTGGAACACTTAGAAGTTGGATCCGGGAGAACTTCGGTAAGGTTACACAAAATTGGTACTTATTAAACAATGCCAGACACATATTGGCCTATGTTAAAAATCTTGGCTTAGATGTTTCTTTTAGCCAATCAGAGATGCCAAGAATCTCTTTATAATTCGGTATATAAAACAAATATTGATGCTTTTTATTCGTGGCATGGGTAGCCGAGGGGCATCATCATAGTCTGGTTACGAGATCACCGAGGGCCTAGAGTTAAACCATGCCCCTCATCGAAGTCAATATTTGTATTACTATACTTTTTGGAATCCTTATGATTAAACTAGTAACTTGGTATAACTTTTCAACAGATTGGATCAATTTCAAAAATTTGACACTGTTATTAACACTTGACCTCCCCGAAAAAAAACCACTTTTCCCCACCACCCTCGATAACTCACTTTTTGGTAAATGTTGACCCCCATACCTACCCAAAATAAGTTGAAATCAGCTTTTTAAAAATGTTCACAGATGAAACTTACAGTAGGGTTACTAAAGGTGGATGGAAAAGTGTATTTCGCCAATGTTAGATTGTAAACATCTTATAGCAATAAAACGTGCTGTAGGGATATTAAAATTAATAATTTTCCCTATTCTACACTGTGTGTATTGGGTGTAGCTAGTTACAAAGAGGGAGATACCAACTGGAGCATGGACCCCCAAACACTGAAAGCAATCTTACAGGTCTGTCACCGTTAAGTCCGTAGAGGACAAATCAGAAGAAAAAAACATAGAAAACCTCGATCTGAGGAATCTTGAACCCCATCTCTACATAGCCTTTCGCCACAGCTGATGGGTACAACCTATCGAATTCCAGTCTTACCAATGCCTAAGGCAGAGCCAACCAACATTTTGAAGGCCAATGACTGGATATTCCTGATGGGTGAGGAACACAAACAACTAGTGTTCCCTCCAGAAATCACTGAGACAGCTAAGAGACCAGATATCACCATCTTTTCTACCAAAACAAAGACAATGATCATCATAGAGCTGACGGTCTCTATGGAGGAGAATCTATCCAATGCATACGGTATGCAAGTGCAAATACCAAGATCTAGTGATTATTTGATTACTTCAAATAATTTAGCTTCGGAAAAGGGGCTCTTAGCAAGGCGAAAACAATGAAGCGGTAACTCCCCTTCGGAGACGAGGGTTAAACTTAAACTAAAAAAAACACAGCTTTTCGTCAAGATGTACCGACGGACCGTAATGAACTAACGGACCGTAATGCCCCCCCCCCCCACACACACACAGACACACTGGCTACGTCTCTGCCTGTGTTTGCATTTGGGCATTGTGTGTGTGTGTTTTGTACACCACACGAGATATAATCATGATAATATGAGATAATATTAATTATCTATGTTTATTGTGTGTGTGCTAGTGCAATTTGAGTGTATTGATGAATTTTAGAGTATTACTTACATCGCCGTCGAGTGAGTCGTCATTATCATCACTCTCAATTAGTGCGGCAATGAACCCTATCATCATTTGTATTGTCGACACGATGGTAGTTATATAAGCATAGTACTTATATGTAAATATCTGTACCAAGAAAAAAGCAAAGTATACGATTGTTTACTTCAAAAATATTTAAATCATAAATAAAACTGAATTGCATGTTGAAAGTTATAGCTCAACAAAATAGTTGAGTAATTCCATGGCAACTCAACAAGGTGTGATCATATTGCACTTTAGATTTCCTTAGTTTTTGGCTTAGTGGTATACCTTATCGAGAAACGAAAATTCTTAAGTTTTAAGGTTCTAACTCCAACTTGTTTTTTCTTTCTGCAGTAAATTGAAATTTAAGTGGGTGAAGTGTTAAAAATGTGCCACAAGCAAAATTTATATTTCTGGTACATCTCTAAAACTGTACCGTCAATATTGTGAAATGGTTTATGCTAATTAGTTTTTAATTAATGTAGATTTCAAATATTTAATAAGAAACCATGTTAGTTTTGTGTTCAATTTTTAACCTTAAAATACCATGTTCCCGGTCTGATGCCTTTTGAATTGTGGCGCAAACACATGCTAGATACACTGTAAAATTTCTGCCAGGATGTGAACACCTTGCTTTTCTTCTGTTCCAGAATTGTCCGACAAACTGCCACCCCGCTCCCGGAACTCTTCCTGTTTTTGTTCTAACTGTTTTTAAAGAATTAAACATCCAAATTGTTTTCAAATCGTGGAAGTGGATGTCAGTAATAGTCCTTTTTATTATGTCAATTTTTTCAATGCCATTATGGTCCCTTTAATTTAAACATTTTCATCCCTTGGTTTGAACAGAAGAAAGTTTTTAGAACCAAAAATGGATGAAACTTTCTTTTTTTCCAAAATGCATGACCGACAGCAAAGGAAGGTTCCTATAACTATTTAAAAAATTTTTTAAGGTTCCTATATAACCTTAAGGGTACTACCTAAGGGGTACTACATACAGGCCGAAAATATTTTTTAATTTTTTGGCCGTTTTTTCTGAGAGGGTAACCAGCTCCCTAATTAATAAGTCCATACAGAAAAAAAATGCCCTTTAAATAGAAAGTAAATAGCCAAAACATATGTTTACCAATTTTTGAGTCGGTCAGAGCCGGTTGAATATGTAGAAACACAAATGCTTACTACATTTGTCTATTGACCCGTGTGTGTGTTTTCATTAATCTGGTCGGACCTCAAGCCCTCTTTTGGGAGGGGATTTTTTTTGTTTTATAATATCAAAGGAAACAGGAAGAACGTTAAATTCAAGTAGTAAGAGAAAGAGTATAGAATCTCTTTTTTGATACCAAAATCTCGATCTCTATTATTTTGATGGAAGTCAAGTGGGGGACAGTTTCGACCGTGTCCAACCCTACATTTAAGACGTTATTCAAAATTGTTTTCCTGAAAATTAAATCGATGTCCGCAATGCTGTGAATAAAAATATTATTTTCTTACTGTAGATTGCAAAAATTGAAAGCACTTGAGGGATAGTTACTGGTATGAATATCATAGCGATTTGTAATTGAACGAAAACTTCAAACGAACATGACGATTGATTAAATTTTTGGCTATTTACATATAAATTTAATGTATTTCCCACCACCCAACCAATTCCTCCTTCCTCTTGTCATCAGCCTCCCAAACACCCCTCGACACAGTAGAACCTTATGTAGCAAAATACAAGCCATCGCAATGATCTTATTCTGTTTCCATAGATGAACAAATATCAATATATCTCACTTTGTAGACAAAGCTATGTGTTTATACGTCTCGTGACGTCAAAGGTCAAAAATACCTTTCAACCACAAGATAAATGAGCCTTGTGCACGTTATCCTGGATTTTTATATAATATAACAGATTTTTAATGATTGGGTAATTGGTTCAAGAATTGGTATGTCCAAAGTACAATTACTATACATATTCCAAAATGACACGTAACTGCTAATCTTACTAAAGTTCATTTTGTCCTCCACTAACAAAGTAGCGGTGCAGTTCAACGAGAATATGTCCTCACAGCGAGACCCCAAAATGACAGCCTGCAAAGTCCGCTTATAATATCCTCAAGTAATATTCCATTAGAATCTTCTCAGTCCTGAATGTTAACTTTTGTCCAGCAGTTCAAGACACGGGTCTTTCCTCGACGACGCTAATGTTCCCCAATAAAAATCCATTATATACCACCATCATCTGTCCGCTAGTCCTCATATAGGCCACAAATTTGAAATCCCTTTTTGATTCCGAAACTGAAGCTCTTTGGCTTAAAAGACGACCAGCCAACAAGTTACTATAAGCTCCGGCGGCATCCAAATTCATTAAATCTTGGCACTAGATGTAGAACGCAAATCTACCATTATTGTAGAGTAAACTAGCTATAATTAATCTGTATAGCTCCAGAGCTCTAGTTTAGCTCCTGCTTTCAACTGCTGGCGCGAGACTTAACTCAAATCCAAATAATATACTGACTTTCACAAAGTTCCCATCAAAAATAGATATTAACCTACTAATCATGGCATAAACATAACCTTGCACTAGCTAACCAATTGAAAGTCACCATCCGAATTACCAATCACTTGACATATATAACTCTATGGGAAATTCCCTGATCTTCATGTTTTTATCTCAAAGCAGAAACAATTTGACTCAGTTACTAAGTTTTGCATTCTTGGGGAATTTCCCTTTATACCCTGGGTGAAATCTTAACAGGTGCATTTAGCCAAACAATCTAGGGACATTCCCCTTTCTCTCTTTTATAGTAAACCAAGTATTTTCCTTGAGAATCTTTTCTCAATAAAAATGATAAATAATAATTTTTAAAGTTTTAATCAGAAAAATGGAGGCCATATAACATCCTCCCCCTTACAAAGAAATTTTGAGATGAAATGAAAATTTTCCAAAAATCTGGCTTATACAGTTTACAACAGTGCAAATTTTAACACTTTTTATTATATGTTCTTGCATGCTGCCTTCAGTCTATTACATAAAGTTGTAATACTAAATTCTGAAGAGGAGAAAAAAAAAAACAAAATTTAGGCAGCTTGGACAAGGCATCTGTCAAGACATTTCTTTTCCTTTGATATGTCTATGTCCCAGAGTGTATTCTTGTAGAGTTAACCTTCCACCTGACAAGTCTTTGATTACTGTTTTTCATCTTGTGGATGAAAGTCAACGGATTGTGATCTCTTGTACACCTAGAACCATGGGTGCCTGTTGTACGCAAGTAACACTTCAAATTTTGCAATGACATACAATGCACGACATTCTTTCTCAAATGTTGATGTAGTTTTTCTGATGTTTGTCAACTTCTTTGAGTAATACCTACAGGGTGTCTACATCATTTTCATTACTGCATGAGATACGCACCACAGGCCACATCACTGCATCACACTGCAACTTGAATTGTTTCTGAATATTGGCGAAATCAAAAACTGGCGCATCATCCAAATAGACTTGATTTTCTCAAACGCTTTTGGGCATTGCTCTGACCAGACAAATTTGCATTATTCTTAGAGGTGGTCAGGGACACGGCAATTTCTGATGAAACTTGGACAGGATTTCTGTAATACCCGACCATACCTAAGAATCCATGAGATCTTTTGCTTTGTGGTGTGGGGAATTTCTCAATTGCTCCAACTTTGGCAGTGGGATTGGCCTAAATTTGCCCTTCTCCTACAACATGCCCTAAGTATGTGACATTTGATGGCAAATTCCACTTTTCACCAGATTCACAGTCAACCCTGCTTGAGATAATTTCTCAACTAACTGATGGAGCTGTGCAATGTGTTATTCCGAATTGTTTCGTATCTGTACACAAGAAGTCATCCAAATAGGCTTCACAATTTTCTATGTCTGCAACTACACTGTTCACTAATCTCTGAAATGTTGCGGCAGGAATGTTTGAGACCCCAAATGCCATTCTTTGTTTGGTATCGGGCCATGCGGCGTACCAAATGGCTGATGTGAAAATTTTTGGCACGGTCAGTTATGGGAACTTGCCAATACCCCTTCAACCAATCAAAGTTTGCTAACAAATTGGGGGAATTCCCTGATCTTACAATGTTTTTATCCTCAAAGCATATAAACAATTTGACTCAGTTCTAATTTAGCATTCTTGGGGAATTCCCCTTCTAACCTTGTGCAATCGAACAGGTGATTTGCAAAACAAACTTCTAGGGGACATTTTCCACCGTTTCTCCCCCTTTATATAAAACAAAGTACTTTTCCTATGAAAAATCATTTTCTCAAATAAAAATTGATGAAATAATCTTTTTTAAAAGTTTAATCAGAAAAATGGAGGCCATATAACAATTCCTCCCCTTAAAAAGAAAATTTGAATGAAATGCAAAATTTTCCAAAAATCTGGGCTTCATACCTGAACCATTTGGTGGTTAATTTTGCATACGTTTACACATTGCAAATTTACACTTTTTATTATAATGTTCTTGCATTTGCTGCTTCAGTCAATATACATAAAGTTGTACTTACTAAAGTTCGAACAAAAATTTAGGGCAGCTAGGGGACAAGGATCTCGCCAAGACATTTTCTGGTCCTTTGATATGTCTATTGTCCAGAGTATTCTGGTAGAGTTAAAACTCCACCGACAAGTCTCTAATTTCTGTTTTTCATCTTGTGGATGAAAGTCAACGGATTGCGATCCGTGTACACTAGAACGGGGGCCTGTTGTACTTCAAGTACACTTAAAAATTTTTGCAAGGACAGTAAAATTGACAAGACATGCTTTCTCAATTGCTGAGTAGTTTTCTGATGTTTGTCAAACTTCTTTGAGAGTAAATAAACATAAAGGATGATCTACATCATTTTCATCTGCTTGCATGAAGAACTTCCACCACAGCCTACATCACTGGATCAACTGCCAACTGAAAGTGTTTCTGAAAGTCTGGCGAAATCAAAACTGGCGCATCATCAAAATAGACTTGATTTTCTCAAACGCTTTTGGCAACATTGCTCGGACCAGACAAATTTTGCGTTTTCTTCAGTAGGTTGGTCAGTGGACACGCAATTTCTGAGAAAATTTGGACAGTATTTTCTGTAATACCCGACCAACCATAAGAAATCTCATTGAGAGCCTCGTTTGCTTCGTGGGTGTGGTGCAGGGAATTTCTCAATTGCTTCAACTTGTGCAGTGATGGGCCTAATTTGCCTTGTCCTACAACATGCCCTAAGTATGTGACACTTGGCATGGCCAAATTCACTTTCACCAGATTCACAGGGGTCTTAAAACCTGCTTGAGATACATTCTCAAACAATTGCTGGAGCTGTCCCATGTGTTCTTACGAATGTTTCGCTGGACACAAGAAGATCATCCACATAGGCTTCACAATTTTTATGTCTGCAACTACTCTGTTCACTAATCTCTGAAATGTTGCGGCAGAATTTTTGAGACCAAATGCCATCTTTTGTAATTTGTATAGGCCATCGGCCGTACAAAAGGCTGAACAAGTCTTTGGCACAGTCAGTAAGGGGAACTTGCCATACCCCTTCAACAAATAAATTTGCTAACAAATTGGGGAAATTCCTGATTTACATGTTTGTATCTCAAGCATAAACCAATTTGACTAAGTGACTAAGTTTAGCATTCTGGGGATTCCCTTTATTCCCCTTGTGACAATTAGTAAACAGGGTGCATTTTGCCAAACAAATCTAGGGACAATTCCCTTTCTATCTTTTTAGTAAAACAACAGTACTTTCCTATGAGACCTTTCTCAAATGAAAATGAGGAAATAATATTTTTAAAAGTTTTTTGTTTTAATTCAGAAAATGGTGGCACAAACATATGTATGTCAGTCCTGCACCAAACTTGAGATTCATACTTGAACCTGTCCATTTATGTTGCTTGATTTTCTTTACACTCCAAAAACAGTGTTGTTAGAAACGTGGTGCAAATAGTGTTTAGGAATGAAACATGTCAAATCGCTAAACACATGGCGTCAAACGTCTAAACACATAATGGCCATATCCCTAAACCATGTTTAGATTTTAAACATGTTTAGATGTATGTGTTTAGATATTAAGCATATATTTTTCAATGTTTAGAAACGTAGTGCAAAATAATGTTATAAAAAGTGTTTTAATTTCTAATCACTATTTTTGCAGTGTAATCCCTTATATACAATTTCAGTTTGGGTTTACATGAATATGCCTGGTTTTGGCAGTTGACTCAACCAAAGTCACTGTACCCATACCCGGAACAACTTGTGTACATCATATCGTACCTTAGCTCCGACCCATACCATGAATTGGTCACATGCTGGACCCAACCTTATACCATGGTCGCATACCCATACCTATACCCGTGCCCATGGTCTCGAACCCTTACCCATACCCTATACCTGCATGTACCCACCTTAAACACCATTTTTAAATCCCCCTTCCTTTGAAAGCCTTAAATAAACCCCCGTTAAGATCACTCTTCCTTTGAAATGCAAAATGTTTTTAATCTTTTGATAAAAAAAAATGAATATGAGCTAATATGTAACATGGAAGGACCTTGAATGTAAATTGATATATCATTACAATTTCTAAGGTTCGCTTTCCATATTTTGGAAAATTGGTGTGTTCATTTGTGGTGAATACTTTGCCAAAGTTTTTCAAACCTTGAAACAATAGCCTGAACCGAAGCACACCCCTAAAACTGCAAGGTCTAGCGATAGGGATTATTCATGGTGAAACCTAAATCAGAATTTTCCATTTACTGTTGAATTTTCATTTCCATAAAAAAAATGTAGCATGTACCATGAAGCCAACCACTTTTTATACATGTACCGTATATTTCGGGACTTCCGTAACCTGACCCATCGGCAGACCCTTTTCCTGACACACTTGTATATAAGAATTCAGAAACTCTTCACGGAATAAGCACATGTTTATTTCCGTTAAGGTTTTCCCGAATTCATATGTGTGGAGATAACAGTGTGGCAATGGGTCAGGTTACGGAGACTTCCCGCAATCTCACCAATGTTTGTGTTTAAAAAACAAATCTCCCAAAATTTTTTTTCCAAAGCCACGACTTATCTCTTCATATTGCTTGTAATGTAGTTTTAATCATTATAATTGGTATGGACTGGGAATGAAAATGCTATAAAACTTCTTTTGAATTTGAATTTGAAAAAAAAATCACACTATAACGTATACTAAAGAAAATATAAATAGGTGCATTACACTTATTTGGGGTGTAAAAAGTGGTTCCTAGCGTGACTTTCTTTTGTTTGTGTTAATGAAAGCGTTTATTATTAACGTGGGGCAATATCCTGATCTTGTATGTCATATCATTTTGAACCTACAAAAGGCTTCCTAACTGGTCCTATCTATCTCCACTGGATGCCTAATTCCGCATTTACATGCCGTTGGCCACAATATTGTTGCAATCATGGGCAAACTTACTTAAAAACATTTTGATTCCATAAAATATGGCACTATTTTTTTTTTAGATAACACAATCTTTTTCAAATGATTCAGTTTTTAAAGTGAACTACTTGAATTTATCCTTATATGAGCCTAACTGGGAACATGGTTAAATTGTTTTTGCTATGCATTCAGTGTAAACATGGCACTGAGGTGATTTTAGATTGGTTCACCACTGGCCCCTATGAAGACCCGGTTGACAATTTTTTCAAGTTTTGTTGTAAAATGGTCATAAACAAGAGCTGAGAATTACAAGGTTCTACTGACATTTTTGGGTTGTTTGTAGATAAATATATTTTGAAGTTTACCTATGCTAAGCTTTAAAGTGCCATTTCGCGATCTACAACCTCGTCTCCCCGACTTACCTGATGTATATCATCTTAACCGTTTTAGCCCTTGTAATCATGTGTACCAGCTTACGTGCAAATTGTCGTATATGTAAGAAGGTTTCACACTCTTGTATGTCTTGTATTTAAAGGTCCCACTTCCGGTTAAAAATTTCTTTTGTTTTATATTGTTTTTGTGAACTTAAATGTCGTATATCAAAATAACCAAAAAGTAATCATGTTCAACTAATCAAATAATCATTTGCATGGTAGTTTATATTATTATAACAAAAGGAAAGCAAACTGGGCGAAAAAATGGGTTGTGTGCTTCATTTGAAATTGTCCTGGAATTGGTAGTATCATATATATCACATTTGAAATTATGTATATTTCTATATATTTGATCATACAAACAAAAACATTTAAATATTTAGATTTGCGGAATCAATTTTAGCAAAACAAATTTGGTTAAAAGGCACATGATTTCTTAATAATCACGCAGTGCATATTTTGATTTCTTGGGAAGTTCCTTTACTGGCAATGGCAGCAAACGCATGTTCTCAATATTTTTGGTAGGCGAGTACAGTCGTGAGTAACGAGTATGGTACGAGTACTTGACCCTGAATACGAGTACGAAGTATTTGGTCCCAGAGGATGGTTTTGAACAATACCATAATGTTTGCAAGGTCCTATACTTGTACTGAACGAAAGAAAAGTCACACCACACAAGTACGCGTCTGGACTGCGTACGAGTACCCAGGCCTGAGTAAAAGTACGGTACGAGTACACAATTTGTACTCGTACTCGAGTACAAGTACTCGTACTCGAGGACTTGTCTGCTAAAAGTCCTGCTGCTGATACTGATCGTAGCAGAATGTTCACTTACAAACACACCACCCATATTGGAAAGCGGAATATCGCAAGCTGACATTGAAAAATAATGGCACAAATTCCGCAGGCGATTGACACACCCGACTATAATCTGTACGCTTGCTGTCACAGTTGCTCCATCACGGTCGTACACTGGACTACGAAGAGTCACTAACGCGTCATTCGAGTATCGATCACTCTATTAGAAAGAAGAAACACAGCGAAGAAATAGTGAATCCTGTTAACTTGTAACATGTGTGCTATTCCGAAGGTTCGTTTATCCAAAGGATCGTTATTCCGAAGGTTCGTTTATCCGAAGCATTTTTCCGAAGGTTTATTAATCCGAAGGTGCGTATAATACGAAGTTTCGTTTATCCGGAAAAAAAGATTCGTTTATCCAAAAATTAAATAAGATTCATTAAGCTTATCCCATTTTCGGATCAACGAAACTTATTTTATTTTCGGATCAACGAACCTTAGAATAAACGAATCTTCGGAATAACACACCTTCGGATAAACGAACATTTGAATAACAAGGTTTCGGAATAAAGAAACAAATGTTCGGATTAACGGACCTTCGGAATAACGCCTACGTAGGTATAGGAAATTCCCGTGTTCGGATTAACCCTAACCTCACTTTGGTTCATTGTATCAATATTTTGAATTTGTATACGAATGTTAGCGCGTGCGTTTCCTTTCTTTCTTTCTTTCTTTTCTATTTATGCGATTTTATTTTTGCTTGTACAGCGGTACATTTTGTGAGATTCTGTGGCGTTAGGGTTAACGAAACTTCGGATAAACGAATCTTCGAAATAACGAACCTTATTAATGAACAGCAACCTTAATAATTTCTATGAGGCAGTATTTACATACATAAATAACAATAGACAACAATTTCTCTACAAACTTGATTAACCTCTTTCATCAAGCAAATATGTTTCATTCTTATGCATTTGTATCCTACCGGGTAACAGTTTGGCTTTGGGGTAATTCTCGCCCGCTCTTTGTGAAGTCGTTCATTTATTTATGACTATGTTTTTGCATAGTCACCCGTCGCAAAAATTTCATCCCAAAGATGTTTAATGGGTGAAGGATCGAAGCAATGTGGTTGTGAACCAAAATGTCAGCAGTCAAAGCGCAGGTCATACGAATGCTGCAGTATTAGGAGTAGGAACTGGTCTAAAAATAAAGTCAAAATGTCTCACAGAAATGTACGGTTTATATTCTTAAGAATTTTAGATTGATTGTATATTTTGGGGTGTAAATAGTCTGTAAATAGCCTACTAATTTAATTTCATGAATAATTTTGGCCCCAATTATGATTATTAGCTATTATTAATGACCCCAACATTGATAGCAAAATCTACACTAGAACAAATTTTAGTGGTCCAATGAGTTTCCGAAAATAGTGTATGTCTGTGTGGTTAACTGTTGTTATGACGTCTCGTGGACGTTAAAGGTCAGATATACCCTTTTTTGAAAACAAATAATGAGCCTCGTGCATAAATGATTTAAATTTTATATAATAATACTGTTTTAATGATTTTAATCAGATTGGTTCAAGAATTTGGTATGTCCAAATGTTATGACGTCTCGTAGGCGTCAAAGGTCAGAAATACCTTTCAAACACAAATAAATGAGCCTTGTGCACAAGTGATCTGAATTTTATATAATAAAACAGATTTTAATGATTTGTAATTGGTTCAAGAATTTGGTATGTCCAAAACAATACATAAACCAAAATTACACAATTACACACAATTTATAACTGATACTTAATGTTCAAAAGAGGCGTTGCAGTTCAACGATGATATGTCCTCTCAGCGAAGACTCCAAAATGACAGCACACAAGTTCATACAAAACTCCTCAGGTAATATATTCCAAGGGAATCTTCTCAGTCCTGAAGGTAATCTTGTCCAGCAGTTCAAGACGACAAGGTTAAATTAAGTCCCTCGACGATAATAAATCCGCAGTATATTAGTCCAAGATAATCACCACGATTTCTATCTGTCCACAATTTGGAATCCTATTTTGATTCCCAGCACTTTCGGCTTCAAAGACGAAAGTAGAATAATTACAGCAACTCTGCTCACATGGAATTATATATCCTGGCACTAGGTACTTGACACAAATCTACCATTATTGTAGAGTAAAACTAGCTATAATGTAAAAATATCTATACTGTATAGCTCCAGAGCTCTAGTTCAGCTCCTGATTTCAACTGCTGGCGGCGAGACTTAACTCAAATCTCAAATATATACTGACTTCACAAAGATCCCAGTCTAAAATAGACATTACAACAGCATCATGCATAAACATAACCTTGCACTCGCTGACCAATTGAAATTCACATAAGTTACATCACCTGAACCACATCACTTCCATATATAGCTTTGTGGGGGAATTCCCTGATCTTACAATGTTCTGATCTCAAAACATAAACAAGTTGACTCAGTTTCTAATTTTAGTATTCTTGGGGAATTCCCCACTTCCCCTATTGTGCAATCTAAACAGGTGCACTTAGCAAAAACAAACTAGGGATATTCCCCTTTCTCTCTTTTATAGTAAACAAAATACTTTTCCCATGAGAAATCTTTTCTCAAATAAAATTGAGAAAATAATATTTTAATCAAAATTTTTGAGGTAATATAACACAAAACACAATTAAAGATGATATAATGATACACTCAATGCAATATTTTAGTCTTACAGTTCATTTATGGCCCACAATTAAAATAGCGTTGTGCAGTTCATCCATGATATTCCTCCAGTGAAGTTCCCAAATGACAGCGTGTCAAGTTCACATAAAAATCCACGGGTTAACAAAATCCATTGTTATCTTCTACTCTGTTCCTGAAGATACTTTTGGTCCACAGTTCACGACGGACGGGTTTTCCTTCCCCTCTGACTATACTAATATTCTTTCATAAAATCCCAAGTATTCTACCACCATCCGCCTGCCGCTAATGTCCACATTTAGAATCACAAACTGGAACATCCCTTTTTGATTCCAAAAACTGAGCTCTTTTGTCCTAAAAGACGACAATAGACAGTTCAGCTATCAAGCTCATGTGGCATCCAATATAATAAATCCTGGCACTAATGTAATTCACAAATCTTCAATTATAGCAGATTAACACTACTAAACTATACTCTATAGTTTTTCTGGCTACATGCTGGCAAAGTTTTTATTCCCAATTCCTCTCCTAATAAGGATTTCATAAAGTATTTCCCAATTCTTAAATAGATTAACCGACAGCATCATGCATAAACAATGACCTGAACTCTATATAACAATGGGGTCTCACATAAATGACATTATCTGGATTGCGTCACCTTAACTTAATCACATCCTCGAAACTAACCTAATTTTGTAATCTGTTTTTGATCTCTCACAAAAGCATCAACAAGTTGACTCATTTCCTAATTTACATCTTGGGGATTCCCCTTCATATCTTCAACGATATCTTGTTGTAAACAACCAACCGGTGCATGCTCAACATAGCACTAGGGTATTCCATTTTCTATTTTTCCCAAAAACGAAGTAATTTTCCCGTGAGAACTCTGTTTGACAAGTAAAAGAGAGAAAATAAATAATATTTATCACAAAATGGAGCCTACAAGTTCGTGCTGCAAAACCACAACTAGGTCGGGCATTCACATTGCAGCCTCTTTTTACTTAGCTGGTACAAACTGATAAAATACTGTATTAAAATGGCTAACTATCATTATAAAAACGAAGAATATTGGACTACGAAGTTCATGTCCTAGATGGACGTTGGTCATCATGGCTTTCCACAAAGTAGGTCACTAGCGGCATGAAACATTTCTGACGCACTTGTTGGGAGGCCTTCTGCTGTGCTCCGAGTTAACAGTTGTCTTTGTCTTCCCCGACTCTGTACCCTGACTTTTTGCCGTCATTATGAGTTTTTCCCCCCGGGGGGGGGGGGGGGTACTCGACCCAAAATTATAGTGACCAAATTGTACAAAATTATGACCCATTTATATAGTTGGTTCCGAAAATTCGACCCATTTATATAGTTGGCTTTGAAATTTCGCACCATTTTCATAGTAATCTTAGCAAAATCGGCTTATTTTCATAGTAACTTTTCTAAAAATCAGAAAATCTACCATTTTCATTGTGATTTTAGCGAAAATCAGAAAAAATTGACCCATTTTCATAGCAAAATGCGACCAAAAATTGAAAAATTGACCCATTTATATAGTAGCAATGACCTCAAAAAGTGACCCATCTTTATAGTAGCCTGGTGGGAAAAAATGACCCATTGTTATAGTAAGGCGTGAAAATGTGACCCATATCGGCGGCACATATGTACCTACCCTTTTCCACTGAGTACCCCCGGGAGTTTTTCGTACTATCCTTTCTCAAAATGTGACCTTTCTGTTGCCTTTATTGTATCTGTGTCTTTTTGTGTGTGTGTGTTGGTGAACTGGAGTATCTTCTCACTGGAAATATATTTTCAGGATCCTGCGTAGAAACTACATTTCTGCAGCTTCCAGTCTTTTCCTCATTGAGTTTGAAATTGTCCAGAATTCTGATCCATAGAGCATGATGGAATGAATATACCACTTTAGTACTTTAACCTTGTGGTCAGGGACAGCTTTCTATTTGTCTAGAGAATATTTCTTCATTTTTGTAAAAGCTTCCTTTGCCATTCCCATCCTTCTATTTATATCTGTATCAGAGTGGCCGTCTGATGATATCCAGCTTCCCAGACCTGCCTAACGGTCTCACTGCAAGTGTACATCTTGGAATTAGCTTCTTCTTTGATATTACCATACATTCTTTTTTCTTGCATGATTGTTAAAAACCTTTTCTAGCATTTTCTTCCATAACTCTATCCAGAATATTTGAAGCTTTCTGTAAATATTACTTCAAAATCTCGAGTGTATACGCGCACATAATTTGGTCTTTTTTCAACAAAAAATGCCACCTATAAAAAGTTGTGATTGAGTCTAGAGTATGAGCATGGTATAAAACATGACCGTGAGGCGTGTAAAGATCAGTAGCGTGGCACAAGTTTATTCACGATATTGCATAGACCTGTTAGTAAACCAGGAAGACGCACGGTTCAGTTACACGTCGAATAGTTGACCCTCTTTTCTTACAGTTTTCTCCGCCGCGTCCCAATGATATACAAAAAAAAAAAAATTTAAAACCATAAAAACATACGCCATTGAAAAAACATTATGGGATAAGGACACCACTTGACCACCAACCTTACTAAGCTGGATTTAAATGAAACACTAAGTTGAAACTCTGGAATTATAATAGAGTACACACAGATCTTTCTGGTTTTGGCTTTAAGGGGCTAGGACACGATAGTCATGTACGAACATTTTTTCATGAAACTCGGTATGAAAAAACTTCCGTCGATGGTAACCAATAATCCAAAATAAAAAAATAGGGTTATTTTTTTTATTTTTTTTCATATAATATTGATTCAAAATACCTATTTTTGCATTTTGATAAAAAAATTTGTACCCAACCCTTTGGAATTGATTTTTCCGACAGGGACATTTTTAATTATTAAATAAAATTCCGCGCTCGAAATTTTTTGATGGAAATTTATAAGAGTTGCGCCCAAACTAGACGCTTTCGATTAAGAAGAAAAAAGGGCGTTAACCCGAACTCCTTTTTCAATAATGTAACAAAATAGCACGTTTTTAGTGTTCAAAAATGTGAGAAAGAAAAACTGTTTGCGACATAGAGACGTCACATGCAACAAGGTTACGCAATGTCAACGCTCTATACTCTCGCGCCGAAGATTGTACGTCACGCATTTCATAAGCAAAGACCCAATATCCTATTTAGGCCTACTCGTCATAATAGTTGGCCTTTAAAATGGAAGACCTTCTCTGAAGTTGAGAAAAACTTGAAAAAATACACGTAAAAAACAAGAAA
>JAMKCH010039166.1:0-13904 GCA_023653785.1 Ophioderma brevispina
AATATGGATGGCCACCTTTACTATATTCTGATTTTTATTCCTGTCAGTAAACGCATAATGTCGATGGTAGGAGTTCATTTGAGGAGATGTGTTGAGATCAAAACTAAAAAGCCGTATTAACAGCTGAAATGCTCAACTTTGTTCAACATAATAAGATGCTTTAACCCATCTTACATGATCTTTTTTCGTATCGAATATGTGAAGGCTTCATACCAGATTCAATTGAATAGATTGTCGTACATTCTGAGACACGCTATCGGTTCTTTTGTTTGGAGTCAATCAAAGTAGGATAAAGTACATCGAGGCCGGGTGAACCAAGGGGGTGAAGCCCATTCAAAACCAGTCGTCCGTGCTGGGCGCTGACATTTTGAATATTGCACGGAATAATTATTAGTTTGGATGCTTGTATACACACATAATGTCAATTCGATACAAACAATCCGCCAAAATATCAGTTGTTGGATGTTGGGTGCTATTGGGTGGTTATATTTTGTCCTACCCATGGCCACACAACGAATGAAATGACACGTCAGTCGTCTTGATTTAAATAAACCGCCTCAATGAATACATCTTTTCACCTAAGTGCGCATTGCATTATGAGAAAAAGAGTATCTGAGCACAATGATCCAGGTGCACTATTATTACACCTGGCCACCTCTAACACATACCTCAATTTGTATCACTACCGATTAGTGTATATGCAAAGCGGCACCCACAGTATGTGGAAGAAGCGGAGGCAGCCGTTGCTTTCTATTGTTGGTACTCTATGTTTTCTTTGTGGTCGGCAAAACATGCGAGACGATGAATTTCTAAAGATTACGTAACGTTTTGCCTCTCTATCTATATAGAACCTCTTTGGCGTGAACCTCTTAATATTGAGGAGGATTACGCCAGGTAAATATTGTGTCCAAAATGGAAAAACGACAACATATGTGATATCGAAATTCCTGAATGGTTGTAAAATTGGCCGATTAAGATTCTGATAGTGGAGATCCTCCTTTTCCAGCAATCAGCAACTGATTTCTTTTGTGAGTAATAATTCTTTTTTCGCACCTGATTCTTTTATGTTGAATGCTTCAGTGTTTGTTCAAGTTTGGCGTTTGGAATTTATTCAGTGCATTGGCCTTGTATTATTTTCGTCATAAGGGGCATTTTTTAATTATGGCCTTAAAGGGGCATTTCGTGATCCACATCTTCGTCCCCCGACTTATCCAAAAAATATTGAGATTTTTATATCATCTGAACCGTTAGCCTTAGTAATCTACGTGTGCCCAATCTTACGTGCAAATTATGTCGCATCTGTACGAAATTCTCAATTTTGTATTTTCTGTCCGTAAACGGACAGAAATTACAGCACAGTAGCCTATGGAACCGTAGGAAACGAGCAATTGCTCATAACACAAAACCGCAAGATCGGGATCAGCTCAAATTTTAAGAATAAGCTTTTCTCAAGGATATCTAGTGTCAATGAATAAAAAAGAAGATGCTGAAATCACGAAATACACCTTTAGTCTGATCTGGTATTATCATATCGAATTTCCATTGAATTGATTGGGTAATGCATACAACCTATCAGAACGAATGGAATCGTCGGCACGCCCCAATTTAATGAACTGACATGAATAAAAAAAATCCTACTATTCAATCTTTTAAACTTTTTAATTCCAGATATTCGTAATAAGTTCAGTGACATACACCAGAAAGTATTTATGATATTAATATATGGAGCTATTGTTCTTTGACAACTTAGAAAGCTTCATTGTTAAGCATGCCCCATTTCAAGAGTGGGGGTCATATTGCCATCGTTCAACGACTAAAAAAAAAAACAATCTTTAATTGCCATCATACCCGTTGTATATTTGGTTATATCATCCAATAATGTGTTATTACAATACAATACAACATAATTTGATATAGGCCTTATCAACTTAGCCGCAAAAAAAAAGCGTTTAATTGGCAGTTGGCAGTGAGGAGAGTGAGGAGGTCTTGTTATCTTCAGGACCACAAGACTGGCTTGCCACGAATATACAAAGAGAGAGAGAGAGAGAGAGGTATTCGGACACGGATGATGGTAATTGTCCAGAAATACCATTGTAAGTAAGATGCATAAGCTTAAAGACAAAATGCTCACTGATCAGTAGCCAATACGGGATTTTGGGTTTCCGACCGGATGTTAAACTTTACCGAAATTTTACCCAACAACGGCCACTCTATATAAAAATAAATTAGCGGCATATATATTCTATGGCGGTTGTGTCATAACTCTCATTTTTCTGTCATAACTGTGCGGAAAACCGTTTTGCTGTACAACATTTTACCGTAACGAGCACTCTTGATTGCCTGTAATTTTTGCGCCACAAATTAAATGTGCGCGTAGTTTAAAAGGAGGCGCACTAACCGCGAGCAGGAGTGTTGCATATCTACCCAGATTCCGATTTATAACACAGATAGCGTACGCCGTTGTTGTTGAAGAATAGGCGGGCACCGTACCGATTGTTTTGAAAATTATAAATATCATTACGGTCATCCATTCGAAACTCGTACGCGCATGCGCCGTTACCTGTTGGCCTGGAAACGGTACATCGTTCTGATGCAATTGCTGAATATATGAATAAATTGGTTACACCACGCTATGGAAATTCAGGGAAATATGAATATAAATTGGTACACCACGCTATGGAAATAAGATAGCCTTAATGGGGTTTTTGGAAGTGATAATCCAACAAAAAACACAAAATATATATCTTGAGCCTACACCGTGATTGAATTACTGACCTTTACTGATTTGACATTTGCAGCCATATTGAACGCCTATCTAGGATGCCCATCTTGAGATATTCAATCACTTTGATTATGTAGGATATTTTTAAATGCTCTCTTGAAGAGTTATAGTGATATACACAACATGGTAGCGTTGCCTTTAAGTAGTAATGAATTTGCCATTTTGGCCGCCATCGTGAATGGTTTATTGATTTGATTGATTAATAAAATTGTGAAAGTCTTCATTAATTGTTTAATTAATATTTGATTGCTAAAGCATTGGTATATATATCATTGTACCATTTCTACGGTCAAAAGTAGATAAATATCAGCTGCTTTGTTGTATTGGTCGAACATATGTCTCTTACTTAGATGGTTAATGAATCACCCATTTTAATGGTCACAATGGGTGTTTTGACTGGACAGGCAAAAAAAAAATTACAACTTTGAGTAATAAACATATCAGTTTTTTAGTGTTTTGGTGGCCATTTTGAATTTTTGCGTTTTCTCGAAAAATGATCAAGGTTTTTCGTTGGCATCCATCGGATTCAGATCAGCAGGAAAGAAAAAACTGGTCTAGAAAACATGAAAAAATTATGATATAGTTTGGATAAACAGTCACATGGTCTGTAGCCGGCCCTTAAAATCCATATATGGTATTTTTTAACATGCTCCAATCAAGGTGGTAACTGATATGCACGGACCCCCCTTCATGAGAACTTTAAAACCTAGAAATGGTTATATATAGGTATATAAATACTAAATATATATTTGGGTATATATCCAAAAATCATAAAGAAAAAGAAGAATATGAGATAATATGGGCCTGGCTATTCGCAAGCCCTTACAGGGGTGTTCAAAAGAATACCACCCTAACTATTGGTGACCATAACTTCAAAAGTTTTTTTTTTTTTTTTAAAATTAAAAAGAATCTTAAACCATAATTTTTTCAATATTTTAATGTAACCAGCACTCGATTCGGTTCAGTAGTTTTAAGAAATAAGCGATTATGTAACTCATGTCAAAGGACACTTCCTTCCAAGTTTTGTATAAGTGATTAGACAGAACTGGCGAGAAATAATCAAATACTTCTTTCATTTTCTTTTTCATTTAAAATAAACAAAATAAGCTAAAAATGATATTTTACACCAGATTTAACATAATAATTGACATACATTACAAAGAAGAAAGGTACACATTTCTTTTTCCTTCGTTCGTTCGTTCGCTGCGTTTGCAACGCCCTCAAAAATCACAGTGGAAGATCCGACTTTAACCAGATGGATAGTTAATCGTCCAGGGTGATCAGGCCTGGAATTCCTCTTGGGACTTGTAGACCTCACAGTCATCTTTGAGGTGGCTTAATGGTTTGTGGCTCTCCAATCGCAGTTTGGTGATGAAAGTTCACTCCGATCTTTGTGAAAGGAAAGTTTCTTTGTACGTACGACCAACGCCAGTCCTGAGTCTGTTTGAGGTTTGACCCATGATTTCTATCAAGGTCACAGCCTTTGGGCTTGCTAGATGGGATGTACCAAAACTGCTTTAGGTTTAAGTTAGAGGATGACCATTGCTCATTATCCATCTGTCCATTGATCCAGGAGGATCGATAGGGATACTGTGGACTGCAGTTCATGGATTGGGTAGCAAAGTGATCCGTGGAATTCTCTGATCCTCAAATCAAAGGGTGTTGGTGGGGGGATTAGGCTGCCAGGTTCATCACATTTCTTGGCGAGCGTGATCGTCTGAAGGTTCCGCCTAAGGTTTGAAGGAGCTATGCCAGAAGAATTGGACGAGATTTAAATAAAAAATAAGTGGACACAGAAGTTTTTATTCGGCGTTGGTACGTAGTCTTGCTGCTTGGAGAGATGCCTCCTTGCATTCTAAGGGTGAAATTTCAGGTCCAAGCGGGTAATCCTGTTAAGCTTGATCTGTGGATGTGTGGAACATTGTTACGTCTCAACTTTTCTTGGATTTAGACGAAGGACTCCGTTGATGGCTGCATGTTCTGTAAAGTTGGGGCGGTTCTCCGCCTTCCACGGTGACTCTTTTCAATTTTGAATTTTAAAATGGTTCAAGATTGTCTTATTGCTAAGGAGGATTTCTGTGGAATCTAATCTAAATTCCCGCCCTAACCGGAGTAAAGTAATGTTTAGGACCAGTTCGGCATATCTGACAACCACAAACGCCCTCCCTTTGTATGGGTGACCAAATGTTCACCACCCATTCGTGTCTCGTGCCAGTACTTCTAAACACGAGTATAGATGAAACTGCTGAATTTTGAATATTTACACCTCAATCATGCCTAAAATTAAATGTAGAAATCCACATCTATTGGAATAAATAAATGCAAAAGAGTTGAAATTCAATCTTTTGCATTAGAGAAGTTGCGTTTCAATAACATACATCACGATAGGCCGCCAATATGGCCACCTTCAAAACAACTGAAAGAACTTATGAATTGTCAGTGATAGATTTAGTTTTACCATCATAAAGTTACAGCAAAAGTGTAAACTAAAGGACGGAAATATGTCTTTCCTTTAATAAAAAATCATATCTGTCAGTTTTGTTTCAACATGCTCACATTTCAAAATGGCCACCTTTTTAATTTAGTTAACAAACTTAAAATTCAAGTTGGCGGCCAAAATGGCCACCTTGCAAGGTCTTTGAACTTATAAGTTGTCGTATAATATTATTTGTAATATACTTTATATCATCCACAAATTACTATAAAATTGTTTATTAAAAGTATGAGATTAATTGCTTTGAACATTAAAAGCTTATTTATGACATTTTTTTAAAGTTAGACATGTTTAAAATTCAAAATAAAGGTCAATATGGCCACCTTAAAGATATTTGAAATTTATCCATTGTCATGGCAGTATTACCTGTAATATATTTTTGGACATAAACTACAAATTATGATGAAATTAAATGCAACTGTATAGCATACGATATTTGTCTTTGACTACTCTGACTTTAAAAAGCCAAAGTTAAAAAGTCATGATCTGATTTTTCTCTTTTGTTAACCTTGTATACAATTCAATATGGCGGCAAATATGGGCATCTTTCAGGATCTTTAAAACCTGTTAAAGAGACACAGCCACATTTGAAAAATAGTGCGCCCTCTAGATTTTTCAAAATTGATATTTTTGAATTGTTGTAACTTGTAAAGCTTTTATATACAATAGCCCTCACCAGAAATTATTAAAGGCTCAGTCACATAGCCGATTTTTTGCTAGAAAACCACTTCCAGACTGCTCCAGACTGGTGCCGATTGGCCAATTTTCGAAAATCGTGAGCCGTTTTTCTTTTTCATGTGTAGTTCTGGCAAGGTCTGGGCCTGTTCTGTGCAGTCGTCTGTAGTCTTACCCATTATTTGCTAGAAAACCGCTTCCAGACTGCTCAAGACTGGTGCCGATTGGTCATTTTTTCGAAAATCGTGAGTAATTTCCCTTTTTCAGGTGTAGTTTTGGCCAAGTCTGGGACTGTCCTATACATTCTTCTGCAGTCTTGTGTGGTCGGGAGCACGTGGCAAATTTGAAAAACCCGCCACGATTTTTTCTTGCAGCTTAAAAAAATCGTGGCGGGTTTTGGAATCGGGAAGGTCGGCTTGAACACATGAGCGGTTTGGAAGCGGTAGCCGATGAGTTGGAGCGCATCATGAGTGGTTGTGTGCAGTTGGAAAGTGGTCGGCAATGAGTCTGCTCCAAGCGGGAGAGAAAATGCAAGCCAACTGGATATGTTGAATCGGCGACTAAACTCGGCGACTACAGAAGATGAGTCGCCGACATGCAGTCTTGACAGCAACTTGTGCTGTCGTGGTAAGGTCTGCGACTGATTGAGAACTGAACAAGTGAAATGCTTGATCGCCTACTGCTCGGCGATTGAGCATCTCTTGTCTTGTAATTTGAACAAGACTGCAGCCGATTTGGAAAGAAATGTGGTCTTGTGTAGTTGGGAAGAGGTTGGGTCACGTCGCGGTTTGTCTTCATGTGACGGGACCTTTCTTGGCGTCAACAACTCGGCGACCAATCGACGAGCAGTCTTGACAGCGACATGTCACAACTTGTGCCGTCGTTTCAAGGTCGGCGACTAATCGGGGACTGAACAAGTGGCGTCGCCAATTAAACATGCTGGATCTTGTTGATTCCATGATGCGGTCGCCTACTGCTCGGCGTTTCAGCATCCTTGTCTCGTTGACGTAGGGGAAACTCGCAGACTAATCATCCCTGGTCGGGATAAAAATTGTAAATTTTGCAAGTTTGAACAAGACTGTAGCCGATTTTGAAAAAAAATGCAGTCTTGTGTAGTCGGGAAGTGGTTGGGTCAGGAGCTGTCTTCTGTTTGACTATACCTTTAGCCAAAATCATCGCGCTTATGGGTAAACAGAACGATTTTATAATTAATGTCTCCGGCGACATTAATTAAAAAAATCAGCAGACGACGCGGAGATGGCGTGTAACACAAGAAAACACATGCTAGAGTTGATTCTCACGGCATGCACCTTGTTTGACCGGTCTATGTCCTTTGTATTCATCATATTCATCATATTCTTTATTTCCATAATCATTTAAAAATAAACAAAGATATGAACAAACTATACAGGCAAAATACGGATTAATACAAACGATTACGGAGGACTGATCAAAAGGCCAATAAAGCCAGAAGCGACCAACCCTACAAAAAAAAACATACACGAATTAAACATCAAAATGGTAACATCAAAATACAAAATAATGTACACCAACAAGTTGACGGTCACCATCACACAAGACTACAGTGCTCAAACGCACTTATATAAACCTATTAGCTCGTGCTTGTATTTACTGCGAAAGTGCCTAATCGAATGTGATTTTTTAATATTAATGTGAAGGGAGGTCCAGATGTTCTTACAGAGTGATCAGAAAATACCTTTTTGTTTGTAATTATAATCACTATTGAATCTTGTGTGATAGTTATGAATATCAGATCTTCTTGTAAAAAAAATTGCAAATGAATTAGGTAACACATTGTTTGAATATTTGTACATAAAAACACCCAATTCTAGATTATAGGTATCAAATACATTTAAAATATTATGTTTTGCAAAATGGGGTCTAGTATGACTTCGATAATGGCTATTAGTAATAACTCTCAACGCCCATTTTTGTAGTTTGAATATTTTTTCTATATATGTTTTACAAGCATTTCCCCATACAAGAATACCGTAATTGATATACGGCAGAACAAACGTGCAGTATAAAGAATACAATATCTTTTCTGGAACAAAATACTTTATTCATAACGCCAATATTACGTGAAATTGTTTTAGATATACTATACTATCAATATGACATTTCCATGTTAAGTTTTCATCGATTAATACACCTAAAACTTAGTTTTGGTTACACGCTCTAGATTTGTCTCATCTAGTATAATATCAATATGAGGCGATTGTTGCCCGTGATCATTAGCCCCATTATTTGAAGTCATATGCGGAGTACCTAGAAACATGTAATCAGTTTTGCTAGCATTTACTGATAGTTTATTTGCCTTGAACCAATTATTTACCTCTGAAAACTCTCTGTTTATTAACTCTTCTTGGCTAGCAATATCATTATGCGAAAATAGAATTGTAGTATCGTCGGCAAATACTATGAATTCCAAAAGAGTTGATGAGTTAATAATATCATTGATATATAATATAAAAAGTAAAGGTTCTAAAATGGACCCCTGAGAAACACCACATATTATATTTTTAAAATTTGATTTGTCTGAATTATAATATACGTATTGCTTTCTATTATCTAAATAATTCCGAAACCAGTCAAGTACGATGCCCCGGAACCCGTAATATTCCATCTTATATAACAAAATGTTATGATCTATCGTATCGAAGGCTTTCGATAGGTCTAAGAATACTCCAGTAGTAGACTCACCTTTTTCAACTGCTTTGTTGATCTTATCTACAAGTTGTAAAATACCCATGTAGGTAGAATGATTTTCTCGGAAACCAAATTGGTTGTTGTTTAATATTTCATGTATTTCAATGAATTTAATACACCTATTAAATATCAATCTTTCAAGAATTTTTGAAAAGCATGGAAGGACGGACACGGGTCGATAATTTGAAAATAATTCAACATTATCTTTTTTGTATATCGGAATAACTTTTGTAATTTTCAGTTTTTCTGGTACCACACCGGTTGTCAAAGATAAATTGAATATCATAGAAAGGGGCTGTACAATTTCATTGGCAACCTGCTTAACAATAAAGCTGCCAATGCCATCATAACCTGAACTCTTATTCTGATCAAATTTGTCAATAATTTTAATTACCTCAGTTTCTACAATTGGCTTCATAAACATATTACTCTGCATGGGCTCTTTAAGATAATCTAGTAGTCCTTACCTGAATTGTGGATTTTTGATGCAAGATTTGGGCCTACATTTACAAAGAAATTGTTAAATTCATTAGATATTGTTTTGGAATCTTTAAATATTTCTCCAGAATCGTATTTAAACTGGTCCGGCAACGACTGCTTACGACCACGACCAATAATATTGTATATTACCTTCCAAGTCTGTCGCATATTACTTTTTGCTTTCTCGAATTTATTAAAGAAATATCTACGTTTTGATATTCTTGTTAAAGCATGCAGTTTGTTTCTAAATGTTTTAAATTTCTGCCACTGGGCATCGCTTGGACATTGCAAATATTACTTATATAGTTTGTTTTTTGTATTGATACTGCATAACAAACCTTTTGAAATCCACGGTGACCGCGGATCTTTCTTATACTTACATGTACGTTTCTTTAATGGAATACACTTATTATATAAATCATTAAAGTTATCTGTAAATACACTGTAGTCAACATCAGCATTATTATTTTCAAGAATATTTTGCCACTCGATCTTTGATAACTCTTTCTTAAAACATTCAATATTATCCTTATTATGCAATCTTTTATATTCATGTTTCTTTTTATTGGGTACAAGTTTCTTACCAATACGCAAATTACTAACTAAAATTGTAGGCATATGATCAGTTATATCCGTAACTATAATAGCAGAATTTACTACATTTTCACTATTAGTTAATATATTGTCTATTATAGTTGCGCTCTTTTCTGTAATTCGTGTGGGTTTATATATTGTTGGTACCATTGAATGTGAATAAATGAGGTCGATCCTCAATGAGTTACAATAAGCTCATCTACCAAGGACACACTTCAGTGGGAAGTACTTGTACATACATTGACACAAACTGACCTTGTGTGATCGGGGTATCATATATCATACCCCCAAAACGGATGTATTTTCTAAATACATGGTCAATGAAGGCTACTTGTGCCAAAAGGGAATTGAAGTTTTACTAGCTCATAGTGCCTGATCGCGCTCGCTCTTTTTGTGACGTACGCTTATTTCATTTCTTACTTCTCGCATCTCTTATCGTAATTACAATTATTATACAAAATGAACACTTTACGAAGAAGATCCACTATGCGATGCAAACGACTAGCAGAAATGTGGTTGGGTTGTGACACTGATCATTCAATATGTCTCAATGTTACAAATAAACTGATTAAGAATTTCATTTTGTCATATGAGAATCTACCTTTGCAATTTGGAAAATTACACAAAGTCATTGACAACAAGTCACTTGACAACCCAAATCATTCCACTAGAGCCAAGAAAATTCAATTCCCAGGGCACAGTTCATAGCTTTCATCACCAGTGTATTGAGCCAATACACACCCTATGATTTAGTAATGATTTATGATACCCAGAACATGTATGGTCAGCTGATGTTAAACATGTTCCATCAAAGGTTACTCAACTGAGCCCCTTGGTAGATTAGCATACCTTACCTCATTAGTGATTATATTACCAATATGTATTAAATCAAAAAAAAACATTTACGGAAAAATGCATATAAATATATTCAACCACAGCATCGCAAAATCGCACAATTTCGAGAGAGATCACAGGTGCTCAGTGTAAAAACTTGGCGATTTTATAGAATAACCCATTTAGGACTAGCAGTGTAGACCAACTGTATAAACAACTTTCGTAGTGACCCTAAATGGGGGGGGGGTGGAGTAGGTGGAAAAACCAAGTGTAAATTCGTAAATTAGTAAAAATCATATAATGTCTAAAAAACCATCTTAAATTATTAATATAGGTCGTTGACACTAAGTTTCTTCTTAACAACGCGGTAAAATTGGAATAAAAAACAGTAAGTTAAGCAATAGGTTACGGAGTTTGGTTGTTAGGTCCAAGTTTGCTCATATATATGAAAAAATACGGCCAAATGAATTGAGCACGCACGATATAAGAAGCTCAAGATTTACTATTTGTGAATGAGGATACGTATTTTGTGCTTACGTCATGTGAAAAATAGTCTAGATCTGAGAGGTGATAACCACCTGATATCTGTTCAAATGCGAACCATATAACAATGGCCCGGCACTTCCAGATGAAAAAGAATCTGTGTTCCCGGGACGATAGTTGATTATCTTTAGCTCCTTTGTTTTCTAAAGTCTGTGTATACACCGTTACAAGGTACATAACAACAGTGTATTTCACTCGCGGATTGACTCGTTAAGGCTCAAGCTTTGCGGCACGAGTCAAACGACGGGGGCTTCGGGGGGCAACCGCGTATGGGCAACCACAAAGGCCATAACGATTGCTGCAACGCGTTGCGAGAAAGTAGCAACGCGTTGTGACATTCGACAAACGCGTGCACGATTCCCACGCTTTGCTAAGGTTAACAAGCATAAGGGGTCATAAACGTATTGCCGAACGCGTTGTGAGAAAGTCACAACAATCAAAACCTTTGGGGTATAACGCAAACACTATGAGTTACCTCTTGCAAGGTTTTTCTGCCCCAAGAGAACGTCATGAAAACAACATTGGTAGCTGCCTTTTGGCATTAACCTGTCACAACTCCGTTCATACTTGGAGCACACACTAATTCCAAGTACCTTTATGGTAGCTGAGACAAATTCTCTCAAGAATTAACACGATCCACTGACAAAAATAGGTTACAAGGGCGACCGCCAGAATTTGTATAAGGGGAGCTTTAGCTGATTTTACTATTTTCATGTGTAAAACACCTGTTTTTCATCGTGTTGACCCTTTTACCAAAGTTGGTTACCTCTTAACAAGGCCATAAAACAGCCGATTTCCTAATTCCACATAACATTGTAATGGGTAATTCCATGCCAGATCCAACTATATAACATTCAATCTCATTAGTCAAGACTCTCGACCGCCAGGTTAAAAATTGTGAGAATTGACCCTTTCAAAGTTGATTTTTAGCAAGTTTGGTAGGCCAGCGGAGCTGGTGCAGCTGTAGAATCCATTTACGAGTAGGGAAGTGGTGTCAAGAGTTGGATTGGTTATAAATGCACAGAGATATTTCAGCTTATTTATGGTGGTGTGTACTGGAAGATAAAGAACTTTAATGGAATTACTTTGTCATTAATAGTATCAGTAAAATTGTGACTCATGCAGAACCGGATTAATGCGCTTCCTAATATGTGGATAAACACATGTAGTGGTATCCAACAAGCCCAACCCCTACACACAGCAATGGAGAAATTCCAAGTCGTGCAGTCCGAAACTCCTGCTGGATGGTTGACCTCAGCTTCCCTTTAGTGTGGAGAGTAAAGTTAGAGAAATACAGGTCCTTTTTACATCAAAACGTTTTGATATGCGCGTTGCGACATTGCGTCGGAACGCGTTGCGACTTTCGGCAACGCGTTGCGACATTTCTGCAACGCGGTTGCGACATTTCGGCAACGCTTGCGACTTCATCAACCCTTTGCGAGTTCGGCCAATCAAAATCAATGAATTTCTGTGACGTATTTTCAAAAATAATAAATCTCACAACGCGTTGCGACCTTCACAACGCGTTGCAAACCTTCACAACGCGTTGCTGCAATACGTGACCTTATTGCCTTCACAACGCGTTGGGAAGTTTACAACGCGTTTGGAAGCTCGCAACGGCGTTGTTATGGCTTGCAACGCGTTGTGAAGCCATAAGGGTCATAACTTATTGCTGCAACGCCGTTGTGGATCTATTTTTTTGAATACTCACAGAAATTCTTGAATTTGATTGCTGACGCCGCAACGCGTTGCCAAAATGGTCGCACGCGTTGCTACTTTCTCACACAACTCGTTGCGGCAAATACGTTATGAACCCTATGGCTTGTTAACCTTAGCAACGCGTTGTGAAGCTTTGTCACGCGTTGTGAAGCCGCGCACGCGTTGTGAAGGTCGCAACGCTTTTTGAAGGTTCGCAACGCGTTGGAAAGTATCTAGCACGCGTTGGTGGGGCTATTTTTTGAAATACGTCACAGAAATTCATGATTTGATTGGCCGACAGAGCAACGCGTTTCTGAAATGTCGTCAAACGCTTGCCGAAATGTCGCAACGCGTTGCTTACTTTTTCTCGCATAGCGTTGCAGCAATCTTGATGGCCTTAATTGCTTGCCATAATCGCGTGAGTCTGAAAGGCTATTGGAGTACCTTGACTACTGCAAGCTTTTGTTTTCGTGTGCAACGTATAACATCAAGCGACAGGTGAGGTAACCCGATTCAACCCTCTACTGACAACTCGCCCAGCCAGCGCGTCAGTATCTGGCCAAAATCCTTCAAGCAACAGGGAATAAAAATAAAAGAGGCGTCTTGCCCGAGGCCAAAACGGGCGCAACTCAAATGAGTGAGCTTGCCCAGTCATGCCCAGAAGCAAATAGCTTTGGATACGTTCTGCATCAAATCCAAAAGGAAGCTGCAGAACTGAATGAGAGTCATTTGAGTGGGACTATGCAAAAAAAATTAACATTTGCACCTATAAGACAAGACATTAAGACAGATGATTCTGTAGAGGACATTAACTGGAGACTTGCATGAATTCCCAAGTGGGACATTATTGGACTGTGTGAGACAAGACGGGAAGGAAAGGGCATCACAGAACTGGAAGGGCGGCATGGCTCTACAACTATGGAAAAACTGTGGACAACCCTGATGCAAAAAGGGATGTATTTCTGATACTCCAAAGTCAAGACTTCGTCAAGGAAGTGAGTATTATTCAAATAGAGTTATTTCACATTGCAAGTTCAACAACTTACAAGTCACAATCAATCTGTGGTGAGATTC
>JAMKCH010039167.1:0-22335 GCA_023653785.1 Ophioderma brevispina
TGCGATTAAAAGTTAATCGTCTGTCTCGCGTAAATGTATACCAGATTATGTATAACTACTTCCGGGGTTGTATAATAAAGGCACGCAGACGTGAGAAACGGCAATTGCGGGACGAAGGTGATGCGAAACCCAACTCTCATTTCTGGTTTAGTAGGGGATTCCCCCCAATTTACTGGTAATTTTAATATTAAAACAACCCCCATGATTCAACGCAGACAATAATAATAACGGTTTCATCAGAGGCATTATCGATTAAAATGAACAATTTGGCGCCATGCATGATTGGCCGGAAAGAATTTTTAGTAGTACGTCATTGTACGATGAATTCCGCAGCCTCAACGGAATAAACTGCATGTTGAAGGATTGTGGTTGGCAGAAATACTGAATGCATCCCTGTAAACATGCATACCATCATGACTGTAGTAGCATAAGTATGAATACCAGCAGGCCTTTATAGTAACTAACTACTCTGAGTGTCACTTTCGTTTTAGCAGCTAGAAAAGATTAATCATAGCTATGTTAAAGAACCTTGGAATTTATGATCTGTGCGGCGCTATTTTCGCTATAGACGATCACATAGGCAACTCGGATGTTGTGGCGGCCATTACAATTTTATCCGTTATCTTATATCATGTCTCAATTCTATACCCCGTTTTTCAAACTTCCCCGGGTCATTTTTTCGACAAAAAGTTCTGACACCCAAAGCCGGTGAAATTAGAATTATTTTAACCGTTATATGCCGCATTTTGGTGGCAGTTTTCGAATGGTAGGAAACAGGGAATTCTGGTGTCACTTTTTTCATCATCTTCATCCCATAAGCATTCCACTGCTGGACGAAGCCTCAGCATGTTTCTGCCACGATGTTCGGTCTTTTGCTGCTCCCTGCCAGTGCCCGAACCCCCGATAATTGGTCCAATGTCTCCCGCCATCTCACTTCTGTTGCCTGCCTCTACTCCTCCTTCCACCCATAGGCTACCAAATGTTAATAGCGAAGTCCATCTATTATCTGTTCTCCTACTGATGTGTCTCCCACATCCACTTATTAAGCTTGATGATTTTCAGAATGTCTTGGACTTGTGTTTGGTCCCTTACCCAAACATTTGTTTTTCTGTCTTTATAGGTAATTCCAAGCATTTTTCGTTCCATGTGTGTTGAGTGCTGCTATTTTCTTTTGTCTTCTCCATCTATTTGTCAGTGCCCAGGTCTCTGGCTCGTAAGTTTATGTGTTGGCAAAAGCATTGATTCTAATACCTTCCTCTTTAGACTCATTGGTAATTCTCCTCCTTCATGATCTTACTCAGTTTTCCATATTGGCACCAACCCAATCTAATTCTCCTCCTTATCTCCTGTTCTTGACTATTTTCTCAGGCTTAATTCTCTGCCGCCAAAATAGATGTAATTCCGCTCTTTGGCAGCTCCAATTTGCCTTTTCAGTCGGCATCGCACTTGCGGTGCGCGAATGGGAAGCGGGGAAATCCCTGGGGTGTTGCCTAATTGTAACATTACGCTAAAAGTGGAAATAAGGAAATACCTGTCTTATATTTTTTCGGCCTGTTAGCTGGGGGGTCTGGAGTTTAAATAGAAGGGATCAATTAGCAAAGAGGGTGTTTAATAAATTGATTTTCAAAATTTATTTGTCCTTTAAATTTTGTTTTAGTACTCAAGTTTTTTTCAGTTTTTTACCGTCTCATTTTTCAGATTACTTAAACAGATTAAATTACTTTCTTTTTTTTCTTTCTGCATTTCTGGTTTTGATGATGATGCTGGCGATGGTCATGATGATGATTGATGCCTATGGCGAGAGTCACGGTTCGCGCTAGTTGCGTTTCTGCGCGCGATATGCGATTTGTTTTTATTTGAGCCCAGAAAATTATCGTTTGAGTAAATCTAAGGGGGTTTCTTGCGCGCAGAAAAATACGCGCCCGACCCACGACTTTTTTTCAAGTTTCGGCGGCAAGTGATAAGTACTGTTCGTGTCCTCCTTGTAAAATAATAAATGCATTAGGTAAATAAACAAAGCAACCTAATTTTAAGCCCGCTTTGTGTCGTCAAGCGGAAGAGAGATCATAAGGTTGTGAACACAAGCCGGCAGTTGCGTGGAGACCTTGTTTTCACGGACTGAGTGTTCATTTCTTGGCAGATAATGAACCTACCACTTGCTAAACACAAGGAGCTGGTGAGGGTAAGGCAAAACTATAAATATACTTAAATTAATGTTGAACTGATTTTAACAACCATTGAAATCTTCCCGAGTACTCAAGCGAGTCAGTCTGGTTGTTTTCTTTGATGGACGTGCTTTGACCGCCGAATTAACCGACACATGTAAATAACCGAGTCTAAGCAAGTTTTACCTACAAACTCATATTCTCCTTCCCGTATTTTTTATAGTAATATTTAAATATTCGCCATCAATCCGAACGTAATCTTTACAAATTGTAGGCTAACTTACACATGTTTAAGACTTTGAGGTTTTTTTGTTTTCAAAAACGTGCACTGGAAATCACGGCGTACTTAGCCACTGACAACTGGCATTGCTAAAATTTCAAATGCATCACACTGTACACGGCTGCAGCACATGGCTTAGGGTCCGAGAAAATGCAGCGCTTGACAGTTGGTGTGTCCCTATTATCCAATCGGAGCGTATATCACGGGGCGTGTAACTACCGTTATCCAATCAAAAAAAGCGAGTTTACACAAACCTCAAACGTGCCGGTCCCTGCTATTGCTGTAGGGTGTGTCTCCATTAGCCAGCACATCCGGACTTTACTTGCACGTCATAACTAAAAATAGACCGATGGCACTTATACGATGCGATTTTTTTTTCCGGCAGCCATGGGCGATTGAATGAATAATAAAAGCATTTTTTTAATTGTTGGTGTATTTTATGAATAGATGAACCTTTCATTCAGTCTTGCCTTTTATCCTTTTGATAATCTATAATATGATAGAATGAAAGATGTGAAATTATCACTGAAGGTAATGGGGGACAGGATAACATTGGGGGAAATCCTCATTACTCTGCCACCCCCTATTTTATTTATTTATTGGAAAGACTTTTGTAGCAGTGGCAACACAGCTTATATAACCCCACCACAAGAACCCCTGCGGCTGCTGTTGTCACTGCTTAGTAGCAATTTATTTCCCTGTACAAACAGTATCTATTCCCTATCTTATTACAAAAATATATGGCCCTCAAAATTAATGTGCAATCGGGGCCATTTCAAACTGGCAAAAACCTCATTCATTATTGTCCAGCCCTGTCTGACTGTCCAGGCAGGATTAAGGCGGCAACCATATAGTTACTTAAATAACTATTTAGCTCTATGTTGCAACCTGGTATATGGAACCCTTCTTCATTGCGTCTGCTGATTTGAACGGCAACGCAAGCAATGTGGTAGGCATTGAGGACTCAGCTCCTCACTGTGTGGAAATCACCATTTGGGTAAGCCACGAAAATTCTTTTTTGGGGTAATTCAGTGACATTATCTTAATTCTCCATATTTCTTTTTCATGTTGAACATACTCTTTTCACTTAAGGTTGGTTAAACCTCTATTTGAAAGATTTAAAAAAAATTCTATTTTCCTATCATGGGAGCTAGTTGTTTCCGTGCCTATACGGCTACATAGCCACCGGGCTAAATAGCCATTATACGGTCTAATAACGAGTGCAATCTAGCTCTAAACGTAGCCGGACAGATACGGCTATATAGCGAACTGGCTATTAGCCGTGAGGCAGTACTGAGTTTCTCAGCATATCAAGCGACGGTTCGAGGGGGTGCATCTACTAGTCACAATTGTGACTATCCTGATCATAATTGCGAACTTGGCCATCACTAATTCGCTCTCACGGTGACTATATATTCGCAACTACAATGGCATCTACAAGGTTGCCCATGCAAATGCCTCTGTATTGAATGCAAAGTTCTGGAGATGATTTATACGGCTATTAGCCAGGAACTTTGTAACATTACACGGCTATTTAGCCCTATGGCAGCCGTATCCGGCTACGTAACGACTTCGATAATCATAATCCCGGAACGGGGATGATAATGTCCAGCCCAGAGGGTGTACTTAAGTCAATCCCACAATGCACCAGTTTAAGGAAATTTCCCTCATTGAGGTCATGTGATCCCACAAAGTTCCTAGTCTTAACACATAAAACCTACTTTTACACCATTTTAGCTTCTAAAATGTTAGTACTTATGAATTTTTGGCATGATCATGAAATGTCTTGTGGTTCTTAAACTTCTTGAACACTTTTTATCCCTTAGTTCTGACATGTATTTTGTACATTACAGTAATAGGCCCATTGCCATGCATTATGGATTGGTTTAAAACACCCTCTGTGTCCAGCCTGTGAGTCCGCTAGCCGGCCTAGGCAATACATGACCGAATCCATGGTTCCTACAGTCACTCATGGAAAACAGTCTATTGAAAAGCGCTACACACATGTTCACACGGCTCATAACTTGGTTTGTTTACATGCTGTTTTCTTTCAAAAATGGTAATATGATGAATCATAAAAAATCACATTTAGTTGTGTCTACAAGTCCAATTGTCACATAGGCTTAATACTGGATTCACTGCTCATTTCATAAAAATGAAGGAAAAGTGGTTTTGTGCAATGAATTCATGAAAATCATGTCAACAAACAGCACTGCCATTGCAGCCATTGTTAAGGGTTGTTTGATACAGCTTTCATCAGGTATGAAATGGCGTGCATCATGGTTCATTTGAATATAAATTGTCACAGGACTGTGAGAAAATATGTGGCCTTTTTTTGTAATATCAAAATGTTTGATACAAATTATGGCTATTTCTGAAAATGTGGAAGCCACGTGAAATCAGGTTATTTCTATGTAACCTCTTGATACACATTTTTTCCTCTAACGACCATACCAAGATTTGAATCAAAATTCACAAGAAGTATACTCATAGTTTTTTTATCATAGATTACACTATTTTTTGTGGTAAAAATCAGATCTCACACCTTTAAAAAGAAAGCACACTGTGATGGTCCGTGAAAGGCCAGGAAAAGGTCCAGTCAAGCATTATGAAGTCTGCACATCGTGGTTACTAGTGTTCAGTTGGCATCATGGAGATAATTAAATTAGGACATTTTCTCTCTCCACAGTTGAGCAGGACTACTAAGTACTTCAACCTGAAAAGCCAACTCGATGTGCAAAAAGTGACCACTATGTCGGCATGTGTTTTAAAGTATGCCGAAGTAACACTACACCAGCTGGAAAACTGATGTAGGGGTGGCAGAGAATATTCTACAATCATGAATGTGTGTTTTTTAACAGCCTAATTCCATCTAGTAAAAGATATTTGGTATAATTGTATATTTGAGTGAATTTTAGTTAGAATCTTAAAACTATATTTCCACTCAATATATTATTGGGAACGGGTTGGCGCAGCGTCTCTCTCTTCCTTTCTCCACTGAGTCCGAGTTTGATTTCCTGTATGGGCTTTTCCTCGGCGGCTTAATGGAATTTGGTTTTCACATCCCTAACTCGTTTTCCCACAGTTTTTCTCTGGGTCTCCGGTTTCCTCTGGTATACTGGTTTCTCTGATGTCCCATGATGGCACCCGCACATTGCCATGAGGATATGTGATCCGTTAAAAATAGTGAAATTATTGTTTTTTATTTACCTTAATCATCAAAAAATATGGTTGTTCAATTTATTGGTGACCATCTTGGATTTTGTAACACTAAATATTTACTTGATTACAGATTCGTATATAATTTAGATCATAATATGGAAATAGTTTTATTTCCTTTTTATTATTTAGCTGAAAATCCTGTACCATGTGCATGTTTGAACGCTTTTTTCCCGCAACATCAAGGATTCACTAATTTTGGTATCATTGGAAAGCGGAGATCCATACCTATCAATATCAGGTGGAATCAATCTCAGCTTCAGGGTGCATCCTATTGATTTCCTTAGAGGGGTTCAGCCTATGACATGTAACTTGATTTCAGAAACTTGGCAAACTACAAATTTAAGTTTTGTATTGTTAACTAAACCTACAGAGTAAATGAACTGTAATTTTTTGTTTTTCCTCTGAATAATTTCAGGACTGCACCAACCTGGAGTGCACTACCTTCAACTTCTTATAGGGGCGCCACACAACCATTGTGCGGTTGTTTGGGGTGATTATCACCAACCTGGGCAGTGCTTTGTCATCATAGACCAACAGTACTATCAATCAAAAAAAGCTACCTTTTGAAAGCAGTAGATTATTGTTACAAGGTCACCCAAGTACTTCCATCTTGCGTACCCACCACAGGCCCACCCATCTGGCAATTCATGGTACCATTTAGTGTATGGAGTGAAGATCAGCATGAAATTGGGGCTGGGATGCGCAGTTCCGTGCATACTACCATGTTATTAAGTAAGTTCTTGCTAAGTGGTACAGGCCATATAAAGTGCCAGCGGTCATTGCTGGTGCCAACTTTAATATATACTACCATCAAGTATAGGTGATGGTTGAAACTGACCTTGATATCAACTTTCATGGTGTTTTTTTTTATAGAGTATTTTTGACAAGTTTGTATAACCACCACGGACAGGCCATAGACATTTGGCACTTCATGGCACATACTGGGTGTAAATGCCAGCAACGAACGCTGGGACGCGAGTTTGGTCAGTTCTGTGCATACTTTACTACCATACTAACTACATCACCGTAGGGGATGGGGTAAACTTTCATGGGGTTTTTCTTCAATTGTTTTATAAGTCAGTTAGAACAGTTTGCTAAAACCCCACAGCATCATATACATTGACACTTCATGAACATACTTGGTGTACTAAGTCAATGCCACAATGAAGAGTGACAGCGAGTCCAGTTCCGTGCATACTTTACTACCATCACAGTAGGTGAATGGGGAGAACTGATATAGACAATCAACTTTCATGGTGTTTTTCTTCAATGTTTTTATGAAATTCATTTAGCACAGTTTGCTTAACCCCCACAGATCATATACATTTGACACTTCATGGACACATACTTGGTGTACTAAGTCAATGCAGCTAATGACATAGGGACCAGCGATCAGTTCGTGCATACTTTACTACCATCACAGTAGGTGATGGGGAGAACTGATATAGACAATCATACTTCATGGTGTTTTTTCTGTAGTTGTTTTATGAATAGTGTTTTAAGCGAGTTTTTGGCATCAACATAGCTGTAAATTTGGTGGTATTTTTCTTCAGTGTTTTATGATATTATTCGAACATTATAACCACCACAGGCCTATAAAGTGAGAACATCATGGACACATAAAATGTGTATTGGGGGCCCCCCCCAGCAATGGTAAGCTGGGGGCTCACTGAGTCCTTCTGTAAGTTGTTTTAGATAGTACTTTACATGTAGAGTAAGTTACTTGCATAACCACCACTGAACATACAAAATCGGTACTTGGATACAATGGTGTATAAGTCAAGGCATTGGCAGTTTGGTGCTTTCAAGGATTTTATGCCATTCATTCTTCCACTTTTTGAAAATGTTACAATTACATGTATAAGAATTGATTTGATCAGACATAATATGAGGATCACAAACTGTGAATTGGCTCAGACAATCAAGCTTATACAAGTTGACCTTGAGCATCCAAATGAGCATTCAGAGAGTATCAACGATCAAACTAATTGTGATAGATAGCTAAATTTCTTGAAGCTTCTTCAAATTTATGAAGCATTGGCTGAACTTTTAAAATAAGGAAATGAAAGAAATTTGTGAAAAAAAAGTTCTCACCATTCAAAATTATAGGGCAAAAGTTTAACAGTTGATCTAATTTTGTTCAGAACTGTGAGAATTAAATCATCCTCTAAGTTCTATAGCTATATACAAGGTAATAAATCTTTCGTCATCTTGATTAAGTTGGTTGCTGACATGTATGTCAGGCGGTGATGTAATCATTTTTGTGCAAATGGAAAATAGAGTGGCCATTGCAAAGGTTTTAGTCTGCATGAGCAAACCAAATATCAAACCTCAGTTCATATCAAACCTCAGTCAGTTTTGATCATGAGTAATGTAGGGTATCAGAGTGGATGGGGCTCGTTTCCCATGCCCCTGCGCCGCCATCCCCGCTTATACCGTTGATTTAAAGTCATGTAACTTGTATACTTAAAGCAATATTAACACATTTTTGAAGGGCCCCCCAAGTTTTGCAAAATTGTTGAGATTTGTTCACCTTTGTGGTTGGGAATGGCTAATAAGCATCACCTGGTGAACGGTAAAGCTCAAAATTGTGTAGTTTTGCCTCAAAAGAAGGAATTTTTGTAATTAATTCGGGAACACCCAATAATAATCAATGAAGACTGGAACGCCAATTATGTCCTTCCAGTGTGAAATTGAGCCATCTCCCACAAATAACCTTTAAATCTGATCTGTGTGACCCGACAGAACAGTCTGATCGATGAGTACGGACACGAAGACGCACATCATTTCCATTCGTATGACAGAAATTGGCCTTTCGCATAGCGCGTTGATTATTATCGGGGATGCCCGATATAATTACAATTCCTTCTTTTGTAGCAAATTACGCAATTTTGAGCTAACCATTAACAGGTACAGTTTCACCGGCCAAGTAACCACACACCCCTGCCAAATCAAAACAACTTTGAAAATGAGTGCCCTTCAAAAAATGTGCTAATATTGCTTTAATTTTAAGTCCAAAATAACCTTTTATCATTCTTGTGTTTTATAACCTCGTATCAAGATGGAATTTTTAGAATCCTTATCACTTGTGATGAATTTTCAAATTGAGTTCTGCAGGATACCCTCCCTTGAATTTGAAGAGGACTTGGGTGGAAATTAAAAAAGACTATAGCCAGATTAAAAAAGATTATATATATGATAATTAGGCACTGCAAAGTCGATTTTTAGTTTCCCGTCGCCCTCCCGCGCCATTTTCACGCCCGTGTTTGAATTCATTATTGGGAATTTCAACAAAAACAAAAAGAAAGCTTTTTTTTTTTGCTAATAAAAAATTCGAATTTGGTGTCATTTTCTGAATGGAAACAATAGTAGTTTGCCATCCAATTCTGCTGGAAATCAACTCTTTTATTTTCCTTTAATCAGTGTTGCCATAATTTTCAGCCCGAGCAAGTCAATAAACCAAAAAATCATGAAAAGTTGCCCCATTTTGCATAAAAATGAAGTGCCTGAAAATATGAATGATGAAAAGTTGCCTCATTTTAAAAAAAGTGCGGGAAAACTAAATAGACTTGTGGGCTTAGAGCTATTCATGCATGATTTCATTGATAACTAATCCTTATACCATATTAAAACATGATTGTGTTATGTTCCTATCCTTGTTTTGTAAGGATAAATAAAGCAAAGCAGAAGCAATAAATACACATTCATTTTTTGTCTATGTTTCTATGCATTTTATTCTCTTTAGTTACCAATTGCAATATATTCATCTGCAAAAGGAATACAGTGATCTGGACTTCAAAGTGCACTCTTGGAATCGGGGAAACATTGAGTAAAATACATTTTATTCCCCATTGTTGAATTAAAAATGTAACTTTTCAACAGTGAAATGTTTACTCCATTTTTGGGGGGGGCAAAATTATTTTAATATCTAAACTTTTACTCAATCCATTTACTCTGACTGCGGAGTACACATTTTTTAACTCATACATAGTAACCGAAGTTTAAGCAACTTTTGATCAAATTTTCTCCATGTATTGAAAATTCTCTCCACAAATGAGTAAATATACTCCATATGGGTAAAAAGGTGATCACCCCTTTTTGGACGTAAAATTGTTACCCAGTGAGGAGTAAAAGATTACTCCAATTCGAAGTAAATTTTATCATTAGTGCTGACAATTTTTTATCAAACATGGTGTAGTTAAAATATACTCCAAAAGGGGTGATCACCTTTTACTATCGAAAAGATTAAGATTTTCCTCGTTTTGAGTCCAAAATTTTTTACAGGGTATCACCGCATTTGTGTCCAAAAAATACATCTAATCAACTAAAAATTTAAAAAATATATCACCTGTGGGCATATTTCTGAGATATTTTACTTTATTATTTTAGACCAATTCCTAGCTAAATCCTCGTTTTTATTCCCTCAATTTTGATTCCCCCAAACCGGAGATAGTGCCAATTAAACAAGAGGATAAAATACCAAAATTGGGCCATTCACTTGAGGTCAGAAACTGATAGAGGGTTGTAATGATAAATCCTATTCAGATTTCGGAAGAAGGTTTGAAGATGTTTTTTCTATAGTTCTGAATCAAATTTTTGGGTCCAAACTAAGGTAGATAACATTAGTATGGGGTCCATTTGAAATCAAGTCAAACTGTGTTCAATGTCCACCATGTTTTTTTGTCTCATTATATATTAATCAATGTATCGTTTGTATAGATGATGTGACTTTGTTTTAGTTTATGGCGCCCCCTGTTTGGTTGTAAGAGAGAAACTGGCCAGGCAAATCACCATACTTTAGCATGGGTAATTCTGGTTTTTGCTGTAACGTTTGTTTCGAATTAAATATACTACGTTCTTATCAAGCATAATAAGCGAATGCTACCAGCTGCATTTTGTGACCAGTTTGATCAGAAAGATTCTGCAAGTAATTAATAACCAGATTTTATTGGTCTGTCCACAGAAACTACTGTAATATTTTGCCTGCCAGAAAACAAAGCGGGCCTCCTGGATGTCAACAAGTGACGTCATAGGTCACATCATCTATTGGTTTCGGACCTTGTTACACGGCTACAGCCCTGATAAGGTTCAAGTCATCCTGGGGCAAAAATTCCACTGCTCAGATTTGTTTGAAACTGGTGTCCAAATTATTGCTCTGGTCCTACTGAAGCAGAAAATGCATTTAATTCTTGGGGACAGCTCTGTATACAAGTTTTGGTGACCCCTATAGACTAGGTAGACCCTTGTTACATTTTGCCACTAATTACGAACCAAATGCCAAACATGTGTAAAATAAGGAAGACGAACAATTTCACATCCAGTTTCAATAAAATTGGATCGATTGAGTTACAAAAAATATTTTCAAACTCATAGCGAGACAATAAATTTTGGGTGTAACTTATCCAATTTTATGTATGTTTCGGATCCGATATTGGCCTCTTCAAACATGATAAATCAAAAATCGGAGTACTGGGTAAGGTTTTACCTCCAGTATGACCGTGACCCTTTTTTGCGATTACTTAAATACCGCGGGACTGTATAGCTAGTTTAGTAGCTGTTACGTCACACGAAAAAAAAAACACCCACGATCTCATCCGCTCGTTTTCAGCATGTCGAGCATTTGGGTCAAGTAATAATATAAAAATACTTTGTTTTGGCATTCTGCGCAGTTTTTTCACCTTTTGGTAATCATTACGACAAAAATACATATAAACCTATATTTGGGGATACATTGCTAAAGCACTTACCATAATATTTTGAGCTGTACCAATAGGTTGCTAAAATTGAACATCAAATCAATAAACCCCTTCCTGCTTTGGAAATTGCATTGAAATTGGGGATTCTACGTTTAAACATATTTGTTGTATAGTCGATGTTCCAAATATTTTGAAATTTATGTTGAGTTGCTGTTGATTACCCATTTTCTATAAATTAATTTACTTGTCAGAAATTTATCAAGAAGACATTCTGCGCTTTTTTGTCGCGAAATTTAAGGAATATTTCGAAACACTGTAACTTGACTGTAAAACGCCATTTTTTCCCAGCATCCTCTGTAGTATCACGTTCTGGGATTTCTAGTACGTCTATGCGTGTTTTTTGGCAAGAAATGCCTCAATCAGTTGGGGGAAATATTTGCACACAATTGTGTATTACTTTATTTACTAGACGGTAATATTTATTTGGTAAATTTAATCGAAGCGAAGTTTCGTTTATTTTCTTTAATTTAACCTTTTATTAAAACACTGCAGTTTGTAGTCACGTTTTCATGTTGTGAGTTTTGGGCTGTATTGTCCTTACATATACAGCAAGTTTTCCAATGCCGAATGGATTGGCAACATGGTCAACGATTCTCCATATGAGATCAACTTATGCATATTGATTGGGATCGTTGATAAGCGACCTTGGCCCCCCAAGGCCTGTTATGTGTATGTGTGAGAGTGTATGTTGTTTCCAGTCATTCAATGGTAATTACTGATGTCCTTCCTGCACTTAATATTAAAACTGATTCTCTTCCTGCTCAAACCAATATCATTACCTGGTGTTTACGTGTGTTCCTTATACCATTCATGTACAATACATCACTACTCCTTTCATAGTTCACCGAGGCATGGTGGTAATAATTCTTCCCTTGAAAGCTATTGATGTATCGGGTAAAGTTCTGCATGTGTTCTATTGGATTATTGTACATTGGTTATTGGTCGTATCCCTATGAACTACCCTTTTTCATTGAAGTTACTGGCCTGTGCAGGCTTGTCTTACTACACCAGTTGCCAACATTGTAAAATAAGGCAAGACGAACAATTTCACACCCCAGTTTCCAAAAATAAATTGGATCGATTGAGTTACAAAAATTTTTCAAACCATAGCGAGACCAATAAATTTTGGGTGTAAGTAGCCCATTTATTGAATTTTTCGGACCGATATTTTTGCCTCTTCAAAAACATGATAATCACAAAATCTAGTTACTTGGTAAGGTTTTCCCTCCAGGATGACCTTGACCCTTTTTCTATTACTTAATCCCGCGGGACTGTATAGCTAGTTAGTACTTTTACGTTCCACACAAAAAAAAACACCCACGATCTCTCCGCTCGTTTTCAGCATGTCGAAGCATTTGGGTCAAATGTATAATAGAAAATCCTTTTTTTGTTTGTCATTTCTCGCGCATTTTTTCACCTTTGGTAATCATTTAAACGAAAAAAACATATAAACCTAATATTTGAGGAAACTAACATTGCTAAAGCACTTTAACATAATATTTTGAGCTTGTAACAATCGGTTTGTAAATATGGACATCATGCAATACCCTTCCTGCTTTTGGAAATTGCATTGCACATTGAGATTTCTACGTTAAACTGATTTATGTGTATAGTCGATGTTCCAAATATGTTTGAAAATTTATGTTTAGGTGTGCTGTGTGATTACCACCCCATTTTCTATAAATTAATTACATTGGTCAGAAATTTAATCAAGAAGAATTTCTGCGCTTTTTTTGTCGCGAAATTTAAGGAATTTTCGAAACACTGGACTTGACTGTACAAACTAACGCCATTTTTTCCCAGCATCCTCTGTAAGATCATCGTTTCTGGATTTCTAGTACGTTCCTATCGTGTTTTTTTTGGCAAGAAATGCCCCCTCAAGTAGTTGGGGGAACTATTTGCACACAATGTGTATTATTTTATTTACTAGTCGGTATATTATTTGGTAAATTTAATCGAAGAAGCGAAGCCCGAGTTTCGTGTATTTTCGATTAATTTAACATTTTAAATTTAAACCATTGCCGTTTGTAGTCCCTTTTCATTGTTGTGAGTTTGGTCTGTATTGTCCTTACATATACAGCATTTTTTCCATTCCGATGGATTGGTCACTGGTCACCGATCTCTCCCATGAATCAACTTATGCATATTGATTGGATTTGATAATCGACCTTGCACACCCAAGCCTGGTATGTGTATGTGTGCGAGTGTAATGGTTTGTTTCCCAGTCATTCAATGTAATTACTGATGTATCAATGCACTTAATATTAAATATGATTGTCTCTCCTCTAAACCCGTACAATTACATGGTGTTTTACGTGTGTTCCATTATACCAATTCATGTAATAATCAACTAACTCCTTATAATATTCACCGATGCATGGTGTAATAATCTTCCCTTGAAAGCTATTGATGTATCGGGTAAAAGTTATGCATGTGTTCTATTGGATTATTGTACATTGGTTAGTGTTCTTAAATCCCGAGAACTACCCTTTTTTCCAAATAAGTTACTGGCCTGTGCAGGCTTGTCTTAGCTACACCATTTCACAATCATCCATTTGTATCTAATATACTAGCTTTCATTCACCTGCGGCTTGCACCCCTGCTCCAGCCATTAACTATTTTATTTGTGGGTCCTCTCTGATGACCAAATAGGTCCATCTTCTGATGATAATATCATTATATTTGTGTAATTTTATTCTATTGTTTATAATCGCATCATATGTACAAGGGTTGTTATCAGAAACCACTTTCTGTTTATAGTGTACTACATTTACATTACATCTATGGTATGGTATTTCCGTATTTAACCTGAGATTTCGTACCATGTATGTTTACCAAATTACAGTTTCTGATGTAATTGAACTGATATTGTTTCTAATGTATTTGAATTGTATTGTTTCTAATGTTATTTGAATATTCCATTTTATGTACCTTGCACTATACCTATACCACAAATACCACAACACTGTAATATTTTTGATCTTGTGTTATTATGATCGTACAAACAAACAGGGTCTTCAATATTTTTGTTGTATGTGGTCTTTATATCATCAACTAAAGTGTGGTGCATCCACTTACATCCCGCACCCACACCGCGCCATGTAGGCCTGTAACTCAAAGTTCCCCTGGGCCCGCCGCAATTTCTCTCGGCAGCCCTGTTACATCGTGGCCTTGCGCAGTTTGTTGTTGTTTATTACTGTGGGTATTTTGTGGTATATGAATGAGTACTCAAAGTTTTTTGGTCTATTTGATGATTTGCCTACCGCTAAGCAATAACCACAATATAACGACAATCAATTTTTGGGTAGTATTTGTGGTCTATGGGAGTGCAAGTAGATGTCAGTTGTGGTATGTTGTGATCTGGTAAGTCTCACAATATAACCAGCAGTGTTAGGGAAAACGTCGTGATCCTATATGCGCAGTAACTTACCCATTATTATTGGTTTCATTCAAATTAAATTAAATAGTATATATACCCTATGAAAACCACCTATTGTCTGTCTTTAATTTGTGACCCAATCATATCGTATGATATCAATAAATTGCACTGCACCAAGCGTTTTGGTAAGGTGGAAAGTAATTGAACCTCTGTACACAACATTTTTTTTTACACTCCGTTCCATCCTTTTTTTATCATTAGTGAATTACTATCATTGGTGGTACAGGATTCATTTTGACCGATACCCCCCCTTTCTACTCATATTTTAGAAATGTTTTTTTAATTGCAATTGATCAATTTAAATTTAGTTTTGTGTATAATGATCGTCTGGTGTTTATCTAATATCTATATTATCATGATATCGATACATACTATTGTTTGTAGGTCCCTTATCCAGGTTATTTACTGTTAATTATATGATAATTACTAAGAACCAGGACGCAAGCACCTCAATGCATGTGTTTCATTTATCACACCTAGGCCTCCTTGCATAACAACATACAATAATTATTATTTCTTTTCATTGCTCTCGTCTCCCCTTTCATCTTTCCTCTTTCTGTATAGCTCATTATTACACAACACCATATGTTAGTTTTTTTAAACCCATAATGTATAATTTTTTAATTTTTTTTAACTAGGGTTTCATTGCTGCTGCATTGTTCATTCTTATATTATTGATATGGTGTTTACTTTCCCCTTACCCAATTAATTTACCCTGTATGAACCTAGTCCGATCATGTTATGAGCATTATACACAGAATGTTTATCTCAATGCATGCTTTTAGCCATTGCTTCTCGTATGATGTTCAATAAATGCACTTGCCACCGAAGCGTTGTGGCAATGTGGAAATGGTAATTAAACCTCTGTACAGACACATAGTTTTTTTCACTCAACGTAGGTTCCATCCCTTTTCATAATTAGACAGAATTACTATCAATGGTACAGGGGATTCAATTTGACCCTACCCCCCTTTTCATACTTATCTTATATAACAAGGTTAATGCATTGGATACAATTAATTTTAGTGTTATAATGTATAGATTATGGTGTTCACATTATATCAATATTATCATGTATTTTACTAGTTGTTTGTATGTTTCCATATTCAGAAATTTACCTGTAATTTATATGTAATTGGACTAATGAACCCGGACCAACAGCCTTCAGTGCAGTAATGTTATGGGGCGTGCGGCTAGGTCTTCCACACTCACTGGAGCGTCATGCTCGACACTTCTACTGCCTGCACACTGCCCGCTCGAGGCTCTAGTGGCATAACACCACACATAATTATGTCTTTCTGTTTCTGCTCATCGTCTCATCTTTTCTTCTTTTCGGTATATTATGCTCAATTATTACCACAAACCCAGCATAATGTTAAGTTTAATTAAATCATTATGTTTAATTTTTACTTTTGTGTTTTATATGGATTACTGCTGCTGAACGTGTTTATTACTTTATTATTGATATGGTGTTTTACTTTTCCCGACCCAATTTATTACCCTTGTATGAGATCTTGTCTAACCTACCCCATGTTAATGTAGGATAATGTTTACCTCAAATGCATTCTTTTCATGACATTGCTTCTGCCACCTTCACCGCATCAGCCATACTGTACGGTACCCTGTGTACACATGTGGCGCGCGCCTATATGACTCCGCGGCAATGGCACTTCTGAAAAGCTGCATTTGAGTATACTCCCTTGCTCTTTATTCTGCTTTGCCCATGATCATTTTTTTCACTTAATTGATTATGATTTTTGTCTTATTTTAACACACTGAGCTCCGTTCCCTCCCTTGGCTACGTGACGGTGAAAAAGCATCCACGTTTTTTTTTCCCTTAAGCTATGAAGTCAAAATTTTATTCGGGTCTTTAAGTGTACCCATCTTCAGCAACCCCCGCTCCCCCTTGCTATAGTATTACGTAATTTCTTTATCCGGTTTGTTGTGTATGTCTGTGTTCCGACGTTGTTCCTCGTCCTTTTGGATGTTCTTTAGTTATATTGTGTCCCTTGTATTTTTGTCGATGACTGATTTCTTTCATAATTTAACCTTCAACCATTTTGCCTTGAACACTCTATAAAGCATTCTAAAGACCCCCTTGCTGAACTGATTGACCAACTCCAACATTATCGCCGTGTAAATACTATCCGGCGACAACATAAACACCCCGACCACTTAGGAATTCTAACCTGTCATTATTTCATTCAAAATTAGAAGCCTTAATAAAAACATTCCAATGACATTGTAAATTTCTTATCTATTTCCATCACCTTTTGACATATATGGTTTTTTCTGAAACCTGGTTTACCTCCGACATTGACGCGTCCATTATTATATTGTGATTTTTCGCAATTGAGAACTTGTATAATGCAGGACAGGAGAGGAGGCGGCGTTTCCTTATTTATTAACTCCAACATAAATTACAGTAACCGTGGTCCGACCTTTGCTACTTGTTCTGAAAAAAAACCCCCTGTGATTTTCCTCTTTGTTGAGTTACCAAGAACTCCATCAACATTATTGTTGGTATAATTTATAAACCTGAATATGTCATTTCAATGACTTCCAGCTGCAATTTGAGAGAGTCTGAATCAATTTCCAATGAAAAAAAAAATGTTATATATGGGTGATTAATAACCTTGACCTTCTGCACACATAACCTGATTCTAAAGTCAGAGATTGTATCAACTTGTTTCATTTTCGCCGATGTCCTCCATGCATTGACACAGACCAGGATTAGGCCTAATAAATATGTCAAATGATCAACTCCATCGACAACATTTTACCCAATGAACTGACACCAATTCCATTCAGGTGTTTATTATCACAGACCTCTCTGATCAATTACCCATCGTTTCTTACCTCAAGAAAAACATATGCCTAATAGGACCATCTACAAAACAACCACAAACCGCTTACAAGAGCGGGTCACGTCAACTCAAGCCAAATAACATCAAGGTCTTAAAATGCCCCTCTCTCTATAGAATGTGGCCAATCCCTTAAGACAATCCGATCCAGACCTTAGCCTACAATGATTTTAAACTAAATTTAACAGAACTCTTCAATTTCACTGTCCTAAAATCAAAAACCAAGATTATCTCTAGACGCAACTCACTCCAAAAACCTTGGATTACCAAAGGCCTAATTAAATCCTTAAAACAAAGATATTATACAAACCTATTGCTAACCCGACACCTAAAATAATAAACTAAAATATAATACTACCCGCAATCATAGCTTAATCTTTATCTTGACTCAGTAAAAATCAGACTACAGTATAAAATTAAATTGAAAATAATAAACTTAATCTAAAAAAGTGTGGCAAAACTTACCAACGATCTGGACGCAATAGAAATCAAAGTTACTGGACTCTTCCAAAAACGACAACGGGACTCAGTTAACCGATGATAAGGTTATGTATTGCATAGACCTTTAACCCCTTTTTGCTAACATATGGTCAATCTCTTGCCGATACAATCTCTTATCACGCCCAATGATTAATCCCCAACTTTATCATCTCTTTTAATAAGCCAAATAGCATGTTTATTTATCCAACTTCTGCTGCTGAAATTGACAAAATAACATCAAAGTTGAAAAAACAGCACCCCAGTGGCACTGATGGAATCAGTAACCTCGTTCTTAAGCAATTATTCCACCATCATGATGTCCCTGCCCATATTTTAATAAATCATTTTCTACGGCATTGTCCCCATCCTTACTAAAAGAAGCTTAGTGTTATAATAAAACGGTCTTCAAGCCGGTGGATAAGCACGACTTTACTAATTTTACAGACCAATTTCAATCCTACCCCTATCTCAAACGACTTGAAAAGATTGCTGTACAGTCGTGTAAATTTGACTTCATATCCCGTCACAATATACTCACCCTCGCAACAATTTGGTTTTAGGCCTAAACTATCGACATACATGGCAAATTAATTGAGCTTTATTTTGCGCCATAGCCAAAAATCTTGACCAAAAACTTCACACCATTTGGTATTTTCTTGATCTTAGTCAGCCTTTGTACCATAACCATGATATTCTTCTAATAAACTCAATAAATATGTAAATCAGAGGCTTGCCAACAGTTGGATTAAAAATTAAACCTCTCTCTGGTAGAAACCAGGATTTCATTCAACAACATCTTATCTGAAACGACAATGGTCCATATGGGGATCCCGGAGCTTTCTGGGACCCCTATTTTCTTTACTATAATATCATGACCTCCCATCATGCTCCAAAATAACCCCCATTTTATTATTTGCAGACGACATGACAAATATTTTAGTCTCACACTCCATCATGATTCCCAAAACATTGGAAACAATTTATAAATCTGAATAATACAAATTCCAATGGTTTAAACTCAAATAAGTTATCTCTCAACATTAAAAAACTATTAACATGGTAATTTTAAAAATAAGCACATAACAAAAAGACAGTACAACCTAATTAAAATAGATAAATAATAATAAAACTAATAAATTGTTCTTATAAGGCGCAAATCTTCCGAATAACTCAAGCGCCAGTAACATGAACACACACAAAAACAATAAATTTGGTGAACAGGGAAAAGCTTTGATTAAAGAATGAGTTTTCAAAACTTAAAACTTTTCTTGAAATTGAGAGAGCGTGGGGATATTTCGAAGGGTGTTGGAAGTGAATTTCCAAACGACCGTGAAGTAAAACGAAACGAGCGTTCACCGGCTGTCCTAAGCTAAACCCGAGGAATTTTTAGGCAGTTTTTCGGTGGAAGATCTAAGAGCGCGGGAAGGTTGATAGATACACAAAACTGTCGAGAGGTATATCAGAGACCTTCAAAATGTCGGAATGCCAAAACAGCCAAGTTATATGGTATGCGGATTCAACGGGCAGCCAGTGAAGCTTGATGAGATTGGGAGTATAGCTCATGCTTCTTCTTTCTAACAATAGACGAGCGGCAGTTTTGAACTCTTTGAAGGCGGCTGAGTTGTTCAGCAGTGATACCAAGCAAGATGAGTGGCAAAAGCAAGACGCGAAATGATAACAGAATCACGAGGATATGACGTCGCTTTAATAAATAACATTAATTCAGCAAGTTGAGACTACTAAATTTCTAGGCATACTTTGATTACCATTATCAGGACATCACAAACACAACATGTTTCTAAAATAGTGTTCTAAAAAAATACAATGGTATAATCGTAAGGTTGCGTCCGTTCCTCCCATCGGGAGTTCACTGAAAACATTATATAAGTCTCTTATTCTACCTTATTTTTCTTATGGGGCCAATGATATGGGCAGAACTCAAACAATTGCCATCTTGAATCGCGATTTATACTGTAAAAAAAAAAGAATTATAAGAACATGTACTAACTCTATATGGCTGCTCATACTGACCCCCTTTTTTTCGTCTACTTAAAACACTGAAGATGTATGCATCTACAAAAATACAGCTTGCATCTTTATGTTCCGATCTATCATGATCTTCCTCCCTAATGACCGCATAATCTGATGACTTCTTGAACATGACACACCTTCCATCACTAGAATACTAGGAAGCCCAAGACTTTTCATCAAGAAAACGAAACGTTTTTGCCAGAAACACCCCAAGTTCTCAAGGCCCTCTACTTTGGAAAAACCTACCGGATCACCTAAAAAAGTCCCCTTCCTTTGTTGCGTCTTTTTCAAAGCTAACTTAAAAAATAAAACTCATCAGTATTCTACAACCATGACCTCTCTCCTAATCTGTATCAATTTCGGCTTTCAACGTTTGGTTTTTCCAGTTGGAAATTTTCAATGTCGGTTTATACTTGTTATAGTCTGTCCGTCCCTGTCTTGTTATTTTGTCAGTAGGTTAGTCGTGCGTCTACATCGTCTTGTCCTGTTTTTGTTGTGTTCCTTCGGTTTGTTTAACGTGACCCACGTCATGATTTCGTCTGTTTTTAAATCCATGCATAAATGCTACAATTCCAAAATTCAAAAAATCAAAAAATATAAAATTTCTTTTATTAAAATTTCCCTTGTGCAACTATACTTATTGTATTTTGTATTATCGATTTTACCAAGTAGCGTCCTGGGCATGATTTTTCGTCCATCTTTTTCAATAGTTATTACTGTACATTTTGGTTTCAAGGGCACTACAACATCCACGCTATGCGTTAGCAGTTCCCCTCAGCTCAATCAACATTGCCTTATCCAGCGCATAATTTATTCTCTATTGTTCATATTTGTTTTGGTTATTATGCATAACTTAATCTTCTAATATTGTATCTTTGATGTTGAGATTAAATAAATTTTAATTGATTGATTTGATTGGTTGATACTGTGCTATGATGTACCTGCATACATTGTTGTTATCATGTATCCTGTATGCCTATGTACCCTGCAAATGCATGTACCTGTGTGTATGTAGATTGCATATGCTGTACCTTGTGTACCTGCATGTGTAAGTCTCTGCGTGTGTAGTACTGCACATGGTATGAATACTACATAGACGTTCAAATGAATTTACATTCTATGTATGCATTTGCTGACATTAATATCCTCATATGCATATACCTGCGCATCTATAGACTACACCTGCCTCCCCGCCCTGCGGCCCGGGACATGCGTATGTGGGTGCAGAAACAGCATATGTACGCCACTACATACTACACAATGTATTGTATGTACCCTGCATTAGGTGTCCTGCATAATTATAAACACATACCTGCGATGTATGCACGCACGTATCTGTGTGCGTAATCACCTTTGTAATTATTCCTGCATAATATTATGTTCTTTATGTCCTTACATATGAGGTACATTCCCTGCTTATGCCAGTATGTACATACGTCATAACCATAAATTGGTTATGTGCATATGTTCCCTGATAGGAGGTGTATGTATGTTCCTATATGAACTATAAAGGCAACGTGCATGTGTATGTAAGGTATGCTTATGTTTCGTGCATACGTATAATTCGTATTTTGTCTAGTTATGTGCATATGTACGGCAGAGATGCACATACATTGTAGGCTACATCTTTGAGAAATGTGCATAGGCCTAAATTATGTCCATACATTTTCCGTTATTGATGTACCTAGGACCCGTGTATGTAGAAACCTGCATATGCAGAGATTGTATATGTATGTACTCAATAGACCTCTACCTCTCCTGCCTACAAGACAATCCCAAAACCAGGACTCTCAACTTGGACCGCCTCTTTCCTTTTTTAAAGGATTTTTATAACTAACCTCTGTTGAAATATATTCTAAAAACCTATGAAACTTCGCCGTTGAGCTATGTGATATTTGTCTTTCACTGCTCCGCTAAATCCTTCAGTCCGTGAAAAACGTATGGACTTATCCGCAATGTTTGTTAGTTTGAAGATGCCCAAACGCAGGCTACAAACCTAATTAATGAGCACTATATAGCGTGCGGTGTGTAAGACATCTCCCGATCGGGCTTCTTCAACCATGTGGCATGGCAGTAACAAGTCAAAATTTCGAAGGGT
>JAMKCH010039168.1:0-13896 GCA_023653785.1 Ophioderma brevispina
TTTTTATCATTTTCGCAACTTAGCTTTTCAAGCCGTGCAGTTTCCACATAAATATTGAAGAAAAATTGGGCGAAATCTAAACTTTGTCAAGGGATAATTTTAGAGCAAGGCAGTACATTTTGTTTAGTCTCTTATGCAAATGTGCAAGATATGCTAGCACTGATGATGAAGCATAAGATCGTAAAACTAGATCAATGTCGAGACCCATGTTTAGATTTTTCTATTACATTGCTAGCCTATTAAATAACACAGGCATTTGGCTTCTGGTTTATAAAGAATTCAATACTCTCCAGTCTAGAACCAGTGTTCATTTCTTTTCTGGCGATGGCAACTTCTGTGCTTCCATTTAAATGATTAGTAAATGTCCTGTTGAAGACAGGATTTATATAATATCGGATGGCTTTGAGGGTGCAATACTGCTATAGCAAGTGCAGTATATTATTGTATCGCCCGATAAAAGCCATCCAATATTATTATTGTTATATAATATGAAGCACATAATTCTGCCAACTTATATAATTTGGAGGGCGCATGTGGTGAAGTTGTATCAGCATTTGCTTCTTAAGCATAAGGTTGTGGGTTCGAGCCCCACTGTCGCCAATGTGTTGTGCACTTGGGCAAAGCACTTTACCTCGCTTGCCTCTCTCCACCCAGGAGTATAAATGGGTACCAGCATATGCTGGGAATGTAAAACAGACTCACTGCATGGAAGGAGTGGCAAACCCCTAACAGCAACATTATATGACGGAGTCTGGCCCAAACGCCAAAGACAGAGAGCTGGGCACTCGGCCTGCGGGCACACCATTTACATATTAATATGAAGTTCACTGTATTTGCATCCAAACGTTAAATGCAACACAACTTCAAAAGTTCAGTTGACACTATGCCACGGCCTATGAATTTGGTTACGAACCCAGACTTACTCAAGTCTTCAAAGACTTGTCCAAGTTGTGACAGTAATTTTTTTTCCCAAGGGTTAATCTCAAAATGTTGACTGTGTTTTAGTGGTTTCAGTTTCATTATTAAACACTGTAGGATTGTTTCATCCTCATGTAAAATACAAATCCACTATGTTTAAGTCATCTATGGGTATGCAACTATTTCCGATGTTCACGCTTTGCATTCCTGCTAAGCTACCGGAGCACTAGTGCAGCGGGCTCAGCAATTTACTGTGAACTCATATAATGTCTGTGGCTACAATAAAGGATCGCACATATCACTAGTGCTAAATATAAATAAGCTACTAGGTAACAAACTAACCACACGGTATCAAAAAATACTATTCAATGATGAAATACTGTACAGTACTAAAAATATGCAGTATAGATAAAAGCTTCATAAAACGATAAAAGGCAACTGACGTCCTTAGATCACTGGTGTGTTATAATCGCCGTAATAATTTTTTGAATGCATGTCACGCTGTGGTGCTTTCAACAAGTGTACACCCGCAGATACAAAACCATGACTCAAACTTGGTATTGCCAGTGCACTACGCAGCTGATGCTCGAGTGGTACTGCATGAGAGTTAGAAAAAACTCTGCCAGTGATTATAAAGTAGTCTTGCATAATCATAAAACAGAATAAACTAAATGCAATGATGCAAGGAACACCCACATCAGAATCAAATGAGATAATTTGCAATGTGGTTATGTTTTATGGACACCTCCAAATGTAGCTTGAAGCCATCTAACTTATAAATGTACACAGCTGTGAATTCTAAGATAGTGAAAAAAAAGACACCTGGTCCTCCTCTACCAATTGATTTTACACCTCATATTGGCTCAAAGCCAAGAATTATTTATGCCTTGCATATTGTTCACATAATATGGTCCCCATATGCATGTATTTTCTTTAAGTGAGGAAAGGTAAGCAGTGAAATATGAGATTTTTCACCATCCTTGTCTGGTTAATAACGGCAAACAGTCTGAGGGTTGGTATGGAAATGGCATGGCAAATGCAGTGTACTCAGGCTACAAGGATAATGTATAGTTCTCAGGATTTTTTTGGTGCAACTGTAACAATTATTTTCAGTGCTTATTATTTTTGGCTCACTTCCTTTGTTGGCATACCCTAAAATCTTCAACATTGCCATACTTATGCATGCAACATCAGCTTCTATCTCCCTATTTACCAACTCTCACCAATTTTCTGCTTTGCTCACTCCAATGCCATTGACTATGTCATCAATTTATCACATTTGTCAGTGGCCACAGCATTTCCCAAATGGAATCTGTGTAGTTTGGTTGATTATTATATCTATACTCTGTCCTGCTCGAAGTACGAAGTAGCGACATGGGTGTATACATTGTAGCTCAACTTTTCAGCGGCATGTAGGCAAAGCACAATCGTACTGAAACTGAAAGGCGGCAACGGGTATACGTGCACGTCCTTACTTCAGGCAAGACAAAGTATAGAATTTTTTACACTTTACAATTGATCCTTTTTTAAAACAGGAATGTTTTTAACTCCCATTTTTGGGAATCACCTTTTTTCTAATTCCATGCTACATGCTACAATTCCATGGTACCAAAGGTAACGCCCAAAATTAATATTCACATAAATTCCTATTTAACCATGATTTCCTCATGATGTCACTGAGTAACATCAAGGCAAGACCCATTATGCTCTTCCTCTTCTCTTAACCATAAAGCTGACACCTCAGGAGAACAGCTCTGTGGTGTAGGGTGGGCTGGGATCGACATTGCTAAATGGCAATTTTCAAGTTACAGGAGTTACATTCACTTCTAAAAAACTCCCTTAATTGAAAATTGTTTTACATTTCCAAAGGACTTGGAACTTTTTTCTACTTCTGCATGGTTCTCCTGGTTTGAGATCAGTCGACCTGTGCCAACCTGTAATTCCGCTGCACATGGTAATCCATGACTTGATCAAACAAGTTTTTGTTTTGTTAAACCAAAGTTTTAAATCCAGTTTTGTCCCCCTCAACGGGGGTGGTCGGATACACCTCACACTCAGCAATACTGCTGTGTGAGGATTTATTGGATCAAAAGATAATTGACCGGATGCCCTTCCTGACGCCAATCCACAGTTTTCGGCAGTAGGCCTAGCCTTTGGGCAACTATGCCCACCATACAAAGCAGCATGTGCTGGATGGCCACCAAGCTCTCCAGAGCTGACGCCCTTGTAGGTAGATCTTTTTCATTCTACCAGGGTAACCCAGTTACCATCATCAGATTTCCTTAGAAAATTGATGGGGGTGACGGTTTAGCCGCCGACAACTCGGCCCTGGGACAGGTAGTACTGGTTACCAGGATACCAGTAGCAGGTCCTAAAAGGAACTGACCTGACCACCTAACAAGTACGTGAGGAAATCTGCCACTAAGTAAACAGGAGCTGAATTCTGTCAAACTTGATTTGTCCTGCACCAGGTGGTGGTGGCCACTGCTGGAAATAAATAACATTAATAATCCACACAAACCTCTTGCTGACAGGTCAAGAGACTTTCTCAAAAGACAGCATGTTTGGAAGCGCTTCCTGACAACAGAGTTTGTCATGGAGAGGGTTTTCAAATTAATGAGAGCAAAAATATCAGACTCTCATACCCAGTGGGATTCCATTCCAGTCTTCCCTTCCAATCTTGATGCTTACAGTTGCTAACAGAACAATCGCTAGGAAAAGTATGTTCAACCCCCATCTAATCCAACATCAAGGCATCCAATGCTAATGCCCTGGAGTCCTGCTCCAGAGTGCAGCATGTTGACAATTGTGCACAGGCTTGCAACATGACGAGATCTACCATGGGGTTAATTCAAGATTTCCTACTTGACTCCATGGGCAACACCCAGTTCACTGATGCAGTTTCTCCCATAAGATGTGATCTACTGCAACATTCAGTTCACCTGGAATGTATAGAGTAGTCAATGTTGTCTGAAGCACCACATGAGCACTTGGCTTTTGTGAAGACAAAGATTGAGAAGGAGACTGTCCTCCCCATTGGGTGATGCATGACACCATGGTGATGTTGTCAGATCTGACTAGTACCCTGCACCTGGCCAGTCACTGTTGGAATCAATGAGAACTTTTATTCCAGTACACTGACATGTAGAGACTGCTCTGCTGTCTAGTGGCCTGAAGCAGTCTCCAATAAGCGAATGGCCCTGGTCAAGCTTTGCTACTTACTTGTATATATAGTTACGTACCAGCTGTGCTGGTGGAACTTAAAATTGCACTCCCACGAGGAGATTGGAAAAACACGTCCTCCATGTCAATTCCATTATTATAATTGGAACACAAGTTATATGAGCTCTATGCGATGAACTGATGATATTCATGCAACATGTTTACCAGTGGAGTGCTCCCTCCTCATACTGAGGAAGGAGACATCTGGAGTCTCTCAAGCAAGTGCTCAGGACCTGTGTGCTTCTGCTTCCTTGCACTCTGCTTTCCACTAGCCCTTTGTTGGGGTTGGGATTGCAAAGGCATAATTGCAGAATTATACAGCTTCCACAAAAGGCTTTTAGGAAGGAGAAGACCTTTTCTTAGCCCACAACCACAGAGTGACCAGCCACAATGGTCTTCTTGTTAGTGATCCAACTTGTTGACAATATTTTGAACCTCAATCAAAATGAAAATGTGAAGTCATATGGCTGAGGCCATTCACTAGATCAGGGAAGTCTGCTGCAATTAGAGGCTAAGACATTCTTACACTTCAGGACCAGCATATGTGCCCCAAGGGCCATGTTCTCAACCATGGCTTTCAAAGCCCCTGGCCCTGGACACTGACTTGCCCGTCACTTGCGTAAATATGCAGCGAGCAGGCACTGGCCTGCTTGTGCTTGCCCTGGGGCTAGTTGATGTGCTGGCCAGGACTACCGCTAGTCCCATGCAGGTGACTGTACAAATTGTTAAGGTGGGTAGTCTGTCTTGGTTGCTATAACAGATTTCGGGTAGTTCAGAATCTGTGCCCAATAGCGTGATAACACCTGATCATTGCACAGGTTATCAATCGGCCACAACTGAGCAGGCGGTGATTGATACCACTGAAAATCCTTGGTGGATGATTGGGTGACCCTTGCACTGCTGTCTACACTGGGTTTGTTGGCTGCCATACTGCACCCCATAATAGGCACAACTAGATTGTCGCCACTGATGGGCATTGCTCCACTGGAGTTAATGCGCATTGGTTGGCGCAACTACCTTATGTGGAGTACGGCATCGCACCTACTCATTCTAAGCCGTAGTTGGCCATGCTCCTCACACAGTCAGCTCATACATGGAGCAGGCTAGGAGCAGTTGCCTATTGCATGATGGGGTGACCCATGGTCGCTTGGAGGAATACAACCTTTGGGCAGTACCTTGCAGCTGCTGCTGCGGCTGATGCTGCCCATTCTACCCAGATGCCTACAGTCTCTGCCACAGTACTCCAGAAGTTTTTCCTGTATTAGCTCGTACAATGCATAAATACGGAAGTGGAGTTCCCATTGGTTAGCCAAACACAGGCGTGACATCTGCAAGTTCTGATTGGTCTGCTGTCTCCATGGTGTATAGCAAAGACCCTCCTACATGCTCATTATCCAGCATGTGTACTTAGTGCGATTGCCAAAGTTCTGTGACATCAATTGTATGGAAGACTCTACTCAATGTTTGGGAAGTTGAGCACTGAGGTCTCCCAGTCGGAAGTTTACGACTGGCGCGAACTAGGGCACTGTTAAAGTGGGTAGTGGCTTAGCTGTCTGCTTATTTTTGGGATGAGTTCTGCAAGCTGAGCCTGTGACAGGTTTTGCCAGCACAACTCCATCCAAAGCTCAGCATAAGTAGACACCACTGGTACCAGCAGCCACAGGTTATCAATGTCTATCCTCCGTGCAACTTTCCTGGGCCAGTACACCTAGAACTTTTGTTCTTGGTATAAAGTACCAGTGCTTCTATTCAAAATCTATGCTGTCAGCCTGGCAGGGGAGCTCCTGCAAACATTCACCATGTCAACAGCACAAAGGATGAACATCTCCTCGAAGTAGATTGAGAGACATCCCCACTTTTAATATAAGGTCACAGACCAAGCAAGTTCTAGAAAAGCAGCTCTAAGGGTTCCAAAGCGCCTTAAAACTTACAGACTTGGTCATCGAGAGCAGATTGGATTTGAATAGACAATCACGAACACTATCAAAAAGTCACCGACTTTAAAAATGGTACCTACTGCCATCCTTTCAGGCATTCGGCATTTAAAAGAATGGAGTAATGGAAGTGAACTTCAACATACGGTGATTTGTTTAAAGAAATCGTGCAACAATTAAGTAAATCAATGGGAAAATTACTCAGTTTGCAAATTTTGCTCTACAAAATGGCACCTGGAGTCAAAGCAAAGTATGGCCAAACTTATCTCGAACGAGTTCAGAATATTCTCCAAAGAGAAAATAAGAAGTTTACCTATGATAAACCTGGTAAAACTGATTTTAATTGTAAAACGGCTGTGAAATCCTCCCGCTAGAACTACCATCTTGGGAGCTTTATCAATACACCAACCTCTCCTCAGGAGAGCCCAAAGAAATGAAGAGCAGAGTCTTGCCGTGACAGTACAGTGTGACAACACAGGGAGATCACGTTTGAATAGGAATATATGTGAACAGGCCTATAAGCAGGATTTATCTTCAGGGGGTGCAGGCCTTTGAAAAAGTAGACATTTTGGGGGGGGGGAATTTGCATTTTGCAGATTTTTTCCCCATGAAATTAGGCATGAACCTCCTTTGTCAATTTTTTATTTTTTCCCTTTTTATTACAAAAAAAACAAGCAAAAGTGGACCTTTTGCAGAATTGGGGGAGGAAAGGGTGCAACCACACCATATCCTGCATTAGCCTGAATGTGAATCTGGGTACCTTACATGGTTTATTCATGCACAATATTTCTCATGAAAATGATGTTAACAACGCAGTGTTGGTTGGAGCATCCGTCTCAACATTGCGAGGTTACAGGTTCGAATCCTGTCCGGATCATACCAAAGACTTAAAAATGGTACCTACTGCCATCCTTTCAGACATTCGGCATTTAAAAGAATGGAGTAGGGGAAGTGAACAAGTGGAGCTACCTAAAGACTAATGTCTTCACTGCATTTGGCAGACACATGGCCTAGGGTTATATGGAAACGGAGATAGGTGCTGCCCTATGTGCCATTCACCATGGGAACGACTTCAAATTTAACACAGATTGTGACGCAACTCATTTTGTCAGGCGAAATATAGCAAAACACCTGTCTATAACCATCTAACCCTGTCCTGCTGATTGTATTGTTCACTATGAAAGGGTATCTGATGATCAATTTCACTCACTTCCTTTTTAGCTGCTCTCTCTGCAACCACGTCTGCATATTTGACATTGATTTGATGGACCATGGTTGCTAGGTGTTCATCATAACTCTTCTGATCCTCACAGGTGGTCTTGCACATCTCACAAAAGAACTGGTTGAATGTTGTACCATAACCATCAGCAACCTTTAGAAAATGAACAGAGAAGTTAATATTGGTCCCAAAGTGAACTGGAGGGCATGGGTTACTCTGAACAGAGAAGTTAATATTGGCCCCAAGGTGAACTGGAGGGCATTGGTTACTCTGAACAGAGAAGTTAATATTGGCCCCAAGGTGAACTGGAGGGCATTGGTTACCCCAAGCCCTCCAATTCGGTCTTTGTAAGCAGACTTAGGGATGGGAACAAATCCCAAAAGATGAGTTTAAGTAATAAGAATTAACCCTAATTCCTTATACAGGCAAGTAGGCACTCACAGTTAAAAAATACTGCATGTTAAAACTTGCAAGATCCCCCTGACAGGGAGCAAATGTGCAAATGAACTCATTAAGTTCACCTTTTGGTCAACCTAACTATGATAACCTAACCAAAATGGAACACACAGACACACATACAGAAGCAATTTGTGGCAGAAAAATGGACCAATTTTTTTTAAAAAAATGCACCTATGACCTCGCACCCCAATCAGAGTACAAAACATATGAACCTTGGGCCAGTGGTTCTTCTAATCAAGTTTGGCTGCAATTTGTCAAAGCATTTAGGGAGCAGATAAATTCCAAAACTTTACCAAAACTTTAACTGGACATACACATACATACATACTATAAATACATAGAAATTTAGTTATTTCTAAGTCTTGCTCTGAACAAGCTCTGAGACTGGACAAAATGATAAATTTTGCCCGTAAAAAATACAGTATTAAAATGCGTGTTTTTTTTTTTTTTTTTTTTTGGCAAAAGGGCGTAACTCAAGTTACGCCCTTTTGCCATAAAAGGGCCGAAATCCCAAAAGATGAGTTTAAGTAATAAGAATTAACCCTAATTTCTTATACAGGCAAGTAGGCACTCACAGTTAAAAAATACTGCATGTTAAAACTTGCAAGATCCCCCTGACAGGGAGCAAATGTGCAAATGAACTCATTAAGTTCACCTTTTGGTCAACCTAACTATGATAACCTAACCAAAATGGAACACACAGACACACATACAGAAGCAATTTAGTTATTTCTAAGTCTTGCTCTGAACAAGCTCTGAGACTGGACAAAATGATAAATTTTGCCCGTAAAAAATACAGTATTAAAATGCGTGTGTCACCTTTAAGGGTCATTGGCAAAAAAAAAAAAACAAAAAAAACAACAAAACACCAAACCGACCCTGAAAGGTCCCTCTGCCTATTGAACAAGATTTTTTTCACTGAGTTACAATATGCTCATCCACCAAGGACACAGTTCAGTGGGTTGTACTTGTATACATGAACTGACCTTGTGTGATCTGCATATCATATAACCATACCCCAAAACCAGGGGGTGTATATTCTAAATACATTGGTGAATGAAAGCTACTTAACTGTGCCAAGGAAATTGAGATTTTACTAGCTCATAGTGTTTGTTGCCTGAAAGAAATTCTGGATCAAATTTCAACCATCCCTGAAGGGTCTACGGCTTACTTACCTCTTTTTCTTTTTTACACTGATGTAGTGTAAATTCTCCAACAAAATGACTCTGGCAGTAGTGACAAAACTGTTTTTCCTCAGAACTGAATAAAAGAAAAATTAGTTTTGCTACAGTGGAATTATGGGTTAATGTATTATGTGAAGATTAATGATATATCAGCTCATCTTAAACAAAATTAGTGAAAAATGAGAGCATGCCTTGGAACTACATTCGCAGAAAATTTGCAATTTGGAGGAAATTTTTTGTCCAATACACATTGAAGGGAAATTGTGCAATCTTGGAGGGAAATTTTGATTGTGTTCTTGGGAAATTGGCATTTTCCCCAGTCCTGAATGAAACTTATTTTAATGTCACTTCAGTTAAAGTCCATCATAACCATCAGAGATTTGCTACTATCTGACAATACCTACTAATACATCCAAATAGCATGTTTCATGCAACTTTGTTAGTGTGACACTTGACACGTTACTTCCCTATGCCAATGCTCAAATTTCAAGACCAAATGTTTGTTTACTTTTCAGACATCACTTTTAACTGCTAACAAATTATTACTTTGCTTAGAACAACTGAGTCTCTCTTCCCAAGTCAAAGAATGCCTTCAATGTTCTGCAAAAATGAATGTCAGACAAAATTAGATATTAAGATCATAATAAACAAGGCGGTTCTCGAACCACAAGTCTCGCCTGCTTTCGCGCTTAATTGTAAGACAAAAAGCAGCATACCATAGTGCAACTGTGCGAGTCCAGGGTGTCTCCAAAAAAGTTGTGCAACCAGATAAACTCCAATTTCTTAACTAGTTTTACTTCCCACTATTTCATTTGATACCACCCTAGGGGTCACAACATTTTCCATTGTGGAGATATTCATCTTGCAAGTTGAACCCCCCCCCACGAGCATAAGTCAGAGATGTTTAGGAGTAGCACCCCTGGTTTTGAATTTATAGTATTCTTTACTTCCTGCTCTTTCATTTGACACCACCCCAGGGGTCACAACATTTTCCATTGTGGAGATATTAATCATGAGAAGTCCTCAACAAGAGCATAACTAAGATGTTTAGGAGTAGCACCCCCGGGTTTGCATTTTGATAGTATTCTACACCTCTCACTCTTTCATTTTTTTTTTTTTTTTTTTTTTTGCTACTATCTGACAATACCTACTAATACATCCAAATAGCATGTTTCATGCAACTTTGTTAGTGTGACACTTGACACGTTACTTCCCTATGCCAATGCTCAAATTTCAAGACCAAATGTTTGTTTACTTTTCAGACATCACTTTTAACTGCTAACAAATTATTACTTTGCTTAGAACAACTGAGTCTCTCTTCCCAAGTCAAAGAATGCCTTCAATGTTCTGCAAAAATGAATGTCAGACAAAAATTAGATATTAAGATCATAATAAAAAAATAGGATTTTCTAACTATATAAATTGTTAAAGGTGCGTTGTTCCGATCGTCTTGGGACCCCGATGTACCGGAAGTAGTATTAATTTTTATATTCGATAAAAGGCCATATTTTATCACTGTCGTTGTCAGAATTTGAGCCCTTAAATCCATTCATTTCCAAAGATATAAAACAATAATTACCATAAAAAAATGCAAGTTTGTTTCCAATTTGGTACTTGGATAGGCGTACGTGTAAGCACCAGGTCTCATACATGGAGGAACACAATAGACAATTAATCGGAACAAGCACCTTTAATTGCTAGTACTAATTGAATCGGAAAGAAAAAAAAATTATATTCAAAGAATATAAGCGGGAATATAAGCTGTGGGCAACTCCATAAAAAACATAACATTTTTAGTGACACATTAAATACACAGTTAACATTTTAGTATACATACACACAGACACATGACACAATGGTTGCCTAAGTAGATAAACCGCCCTCAAAAAAAGCTAGACTTGCCTAACAAATGGACAAAACTTAGAAAGTGTGGAACATAGGACATATGGGGGGGCCACAAAATTTTTTAAAAAAAAAATCTTTAGCGATCTTCCGAAGTTGAATAAAAAGTGTCACAAAAAACTACCAGATAAATATTGTCACTTCATTTATTGGTGACTTTCTGAGTTGAAAATTACACTAGTTGCATCCAAAAGTTTTAAAGTCAGGAAAATTTAGTATTAGACTCCACCAGTAAAAAATCTTGGACTGATATAAGGTTTGCTCATTTTGCTCACTATTTTTGCAATCTGCAGTACATATTCAATCATTTTATGATTTATATTTTTAATGTTGCTTTCTGAGTGGTGGGATGGCACTCCAATGTTTACAATTCAACAAAAATTCAAGAAATTACAACGAGCCCATTTGGAGGCCATTTTATACCACTAGTTAAAGGTGCCAACGAGAGATTTTGAGGCACCCAAATAATGTCATATTACTACTAATAAAACCAAAGTTTTAAATACGGTTTAATCCCCGTCAAAGGGGGTGGTCAGGATACCTCCATTCGCGCAACCGATTTACTTCTTCCTTCCATTTCACTCGATTCAATGATCCTCCATCCTTCAACCCAACCTCCTACATCATCCTCCACTTCCTTCTTCCATGTCTTCTTGGATGTCCCACTCCTCCTCAACCTCCCACCTCGAACTCAGAAAGACATTTCTTAAACACATGCTCGTCTCCTTCCTCAATACACGCCATACAAACGTACACTATCGCCTTCGCCAACCGGTTCCCATTAGCTTTCCAAAACCCAACATCTGCATCAATCCTTCAGTCTTCATCATGTCTAGACTGTACCCCAGTCGCGGCTCTGTCTCTGGGTTTAGAGAGCACACTTGGTAAAAGATAATGCTAAACTAAAACTTGAGGACTTTTCAGCTTACCCTCACCGCCAACCAACGTGTCCACAGAACATGAATTACACAGGGCTCCTGGAATTAACACTAGGTAGGGAGTAGCCGCCGAGAAGTAGGAATCTGAAGGGAAGCTGTCTCCAGCAGTATCGATTCACAAGTATCGTGACCGCATTACCTTGGGCACATCTCGGTTAATTTGAAATGCTAATCCGGGGACCATGGATGACGACACATCAAAACAGGGTTAGAGGGTTATCTAATGGCACACGACTTATAGGTCTCATGCATCGATTACGCGACCGCAGTTAATTGAATAGCTCCTTAAATAAGTTTTGCCAGTGCATGATTATGCAGAATTACAGTTTTTCACTTTCGCTGCATTGGTGAGCTCATAATTCATATGTGTACATAGATTTCGGTCCAGACACCTATCAGAGTGCCCAAGTATGGAAAATAAACAATAACAATAAAATAAAAAAGACGGGGGAAGGAGAAGGTGAGAAATCAGAATTGGACTTGTGATTTCTTCCGCGGTTTATGTTGTTTTTGTTTGTTGGTGGTTGTAGTATTTTACCTTATTGAGGAGGGGCTGATCATTCTGAAATAAATAGGTAACATACAGCCCGCTGCGACCTGGTGTAAAAGCCGTCGTCGTCAGGGGGGATGATACCCCTCCCATGGTGTGTAAGACCACTGCCGAGCTGACAAGTAACCATTCTAAGGGTAATTTTGCCGAAAATCGGTACCAACTAGTGCCTCTCCCATGTGTGACCTTCGACCCCATGTGTGGAACTTTGACCACAGGGGACTTGTATCTGTCCCAGGTCAGTAGTCATGCAAATTGACCTTTGATGATATTTGACTTTTGGGTCACTCTACAACCCTGATAACAAACGTCAGATGTCCTACCCCTACCTTCATGCCTAATATAGACCCATTAGCCCCCCCCCCCCCCAACACTTCACCTGGAAGCGACGCGTGTGTACGGCTAGGCTGTTTAGACCCCTTCGTTGTCACCAAACACCCCATATGTTTTTAATTTCACCCTGAACTCCATATTTTGTGAAAATTTTACCACGTCACCCAAAGAGAAAAATAAAAATCTCACCAAGACCCCCATTTCGGGAAAATTGTGCATATTTGTTCATCAGAAACAACCCTATTTTGGGTACATTGGCTATCTCTCACCCAAAGGTCCATATTTGTTTCAGTCCTCTGTCACCGAATGCCCTTGGGTTTGGAAGCACGAGCCCTAAAACCCATATCCATTAATATGTGAGTGCCCCCCTCACCCGGTGTCAGCCCAGATGTCAAAGTATAACGAAATGCAAGCCGGACAGAAGGCAGCATCTGTTTTTAGTGAATAAGATACTATGAGGTTTCGATCCGGCAAATGATAAAATGTCTTCACCAAGCTTCATTTAAGATGCATGAGCGCAGGTTATTGAAATGCAAATAAACTTAGAATGAGTCTTTATCAATTAGTAACAAAACTATTCAAACTAAAATGATTTATACCGTATAGTAATATGAGCAATAAATGTAAACGACAAGGTTTCGGATATTTGATTCAGTGATAATAATAATAATACAAACACTACTCAGTACTCTTATATTTGATTATAGTTCATAAAAATGCATAATAATAAAGTCAAATAAAACATTAACCGAGAATAGGACTTGGGAGGCGAAACACTGCCTGAGCCACACCACAATGGGCGCGTGCGACAACCCATGGCCCAGGTGGATGTCAACAGCCGCTCAGTCAGTTCCAGGGCCCCGTGTTAAATCCTGCGCAAAAAATAGGTCGTCACACTGATTGGTCTTGCTAAGTGTCGCTTACGCACAAGGAACTCGAGAGACAGTGCGAGTATACAGAACCATGTGTTTTGACTAAATGTTTGTGGCGGAGTACTTCCCCGACCTCGGGGGAGATTGGGAGACGTTTTCCATACAGATTCGGAGGGTCCACGGATATGGGTTGATGAGTCTGTGTAATTTTCAGTCGCTTAGCGTTTCATCACCGTGGACCGAGGAGGGTATACATCCGGTCCAACTTCACACCAACATCGCTCTAATCATTACTCTCTCTGTCCTCTCAGAATCCCCATCTCATTTTTCGCTCAGACACCACGTCTCACTCCCATACGCATCAC